>JAJIBD010018694.1:0-17974 GCA_021461705.1 Cryptotis parvus | reverse complement strand
GGGGTCAAATCCAGGACAGCCATGTACAAGGCAAATGCCCTACCCACTGGGCTATCGATCTGGCACCTTTTATATTTCCATAATTTTCCTTCACTTAGGACAAATCCATAGGACTCTCCAAATCTTCCCTCATTCCAGGATTTATGTTCAAGTTTCAGAACTTTTCAGAAATCTTGCCCCACTCTTCACCTTTGCTCATCTTATTTTCCACTAGCACTTGACATATTTTGGGTTTTAAGCAAATCAGCATTTAACTGTATATTACTTTATGTAATTTATAAGCTTTCTATGTAAGAGGCAGTTTATAATCTGACTACATTGGGGCTGGAGCGATAGCACAGTGGGAAGGACATTTGCCTTGCACGCAACTGACCCGGGTTTGATCCCCTGCATCCCATATGGTCCCCCCAGCACCACCAGGAGTAATTCCTGAGCGAAGAGCCAGGGGTAACCCCTGAGCATCTCTGGGTGTGACCTAAAAAACAAAAAAAAAATCTGACTATATGATAGTCAAGGCTCTTGTTTACAAATAACAGGATCCCATGGTGGGGCTGAAGAGATAATACAGAAGGTAGGTTGCTTGCCTGTTGGCCAAGCTGGGTTTGATCCCCAGAATTCCCATGTGGTCCTCCGAGCCCCATCAGGAGTAATTCCTGGAGTACAAAGCCAGGCGTAAGTCCTGAAAAAGTTGGGTATGGCTCCCCACAAAAACAGTAACATGAAATATGATTCAGGGGGCTAGAGCAATAGCACAGCGGTAGGGAGCTTGCCTTGCATCCATCCTGGATGGATCCCCAGCATCCCATATGGTCCCCAGAAGACCACCAGGAGTGATCACTGAGCACAGAGCCCTGAGCACTACTGGGTACAGCAACCCCCCAACAACAAAACAACAAAACAACAACAACAACAACAACAACAACAATGGGCTCATTACACAAGTCTCATTACATACTAGTAGGGTTTAATTTCTGGGTGGCACCCAGCTATGTTCAAGCCTTAATCTTTTTTTTTTTGCTTTTTTTTTTGGGGGGGGGTCACACCCAGCGATGCTCAGGGGTTTCTCCTGGCTCTGCACTCAGGAATCACTCCTGGCGGTGCTCGGGGACCATATGGGATGCTGGGGATCGTACCTGGGCCAGCACGGGCCAGCCGCATGCAAGGCAAATGCCCTACCCGCTGGACCATAGCTCCCTGCCCCTCAAGCCTTACTCTTGACTGCACTCAGGGATCACTCCCTGGCAGTGTTCTAAGGGCCATATGGGATGCCAGGGCTCAAATCTGGCTTGGCTACACCCTACCCACTATACTATGGCTCTGGTTTCAGCTTTGGCCCACATTCAACAGCGCTCAGGGCTTAGAGATCAAACCAGCGTGCCATCTCTCCGGCTGAGACATCTGTCACAGTCTCGGATCTCCGAGCAGGCAGAACCAGAGACTTGGCAGCTGTCAGGCTATGGCAGGACGTGTGGCCAGGAGAGCACAATGAGCATCACTCTCACCACTGGCACCAGGCACTGCTGGACTAACCCTAAACCAAGCAGCCCGTGGAAGCTGGTTGTTTGGGGCTGGAAGGAATTTAAGTAGGGTTTCAACTGTTACGGCACCTAAGTGAGGTACTTGGTACACTGTAGTTGAGTGGAACCCAGAGTTATTTTTCACTCCTGGAAAGAATGTCCACCTGTTATCTTACCATTACACACAAACATCATTCAGTAATTACATAATGGGGGCCGGAGGCGATAGTAGAGTGGTAAGTTATTTGCTTTGCATGAGGGCAACTCTACTTCGATCTCCGGTATCCCATATGGTCCTGAGCATCACTTGGAGTAATCCCTGAGCATGACACATGTAGCCCAAAAAGCTAAAGTAACAATTATAAAATGATCTGATTATTTCTTAGACTCTTCCTTGTATCCTTGACTGAAATAGTACCGCTGGGAGCACCGAATCCACCTCCTCCGACTGGCCTATGGAGAACAATCAAGTAATTTGATCACAGTCAGGCTTTCAGATCTTAGAGCTGCTATTGTGGTTTGCGGGTGTAATTCTGGGTAGAGTCCCAAAGAAATCATCCAGTGTACAGCAATGGGACAGTTTTCTCATACCAAGAATTGCTCTGTGCATTGTGGTCCAAGTAATCGAGCTGTTTATACCCTTCATATTTTTCAAAACACTCCAAAATTATAATCCTCCAAATGAATACATTCATTTTCCCTGTATTATATTATGTTACTGCTTGCTCATTAGCCCTCTATATCTTTTCACTTTTCCCACAGAGTAGAAATTCTAAGTTTTAGGGGATCCAAGTAGAATGGTAGCATTTCTGCAAAGCAATATTCCTTTTTTTGGGGTGAGAGGGGTTCACACCCAGCAGTACTCAGGAGGTTACTCCTGGCTCTGCAAATTTTGGGGGTTTTTGTGTGTGTCACACCTGGAAATGTTCAGAGGTTACTCCTGGCTCTGCATTTAGGCATTATTCCTGGCAGTGCTTGGGGACCATATGGGATGCCAGGGATCGAACCTGGGTTGGCCACGTGCAAGGCAAACACCCTACCTGCTCTGGCTCCTTGTGGAGCTCAGGGAACCATAGGAGGTGCCGGGATCAAAGTCAGGTCAGCCTCTAGCAAGGCAAACACCTTATCTGTCATCTTTTGTCTCTGGCCCTGAAGGAAATTTTCATTTATTTGTTTATTTATTCATTTATTTATTTTTGCTTTTTTGGGTCATAGCCGGCGACGCTCAGGGGTTACTCCTGGCTCTGCACTCAGGAATTACTCCTGGTGGTGCTCAGGGGGACCATATGGGATGCCAGGGATCGAACCCGGGTCGTCACAGGCCAGCTGCATGTAAGGCAAATGCCCTACCTGCTGGGCCATCGCTCCGGCCCCTGAATGAAAATTTTAGGAGTTGAGCAATGACCATCTCACTTACCTCCTTCCTGACTGGACTGCAGCTGGAGCTCAGACAGCATCCTGGTCACGGAGATGAGCTGGACACTGGACTGCTCCCTCTGTGAGGAAGGCACACACAGGGCCATAACACAGAGCATCACAGCACTGGACTTCTGAACTTCTGTACCAAGAGACACATTTCCTATTTCCATTATTATTTTAGTTTTCCTTCTCTGTTACAGTAGATTTTTTTTTTGTTTTTTATACTTATGAGTCACACCTGGCTGTGCTCAGGGTTTTACTCCTGGCAAGCTTGGGGACCATATGGGGTTTTAGGGATTCAAATCAAGAATGGCTCAGTAGGGAGGGCATTTGCCTTTGCACGCGGCCAACCCGGGTTGGATCACTAGCATCCCATAGAGTCCCCGATCATCACTTTATCACTTGAATCCACGTTATTCATCGATTTGCTCGAGCAGGCACCAGTAACATTTCCATTGGACCCTATCACATGCCAGTGTAGCCCAATGGCATCTGGTTGCTTCAGGAATACGAAGAGCCTCAAGCCTTCAGGGTCTTGACGAAGAAGTCTGACCATCTTGTAGGTGGGCGGCCACGTGATCTTTTGACATCCCGTGACCCAGTCAGTAACGGCTCTATCATCACTAGGAGTAATTCCTGAGGTGCAGAGCCAGGAGTAAGCCCTGAACATTACCTATGTATCAAGGATGGCTGCATGCAAGGCAAGTGCTGTCCTACAGCTCCAGGTCCTCTCTGAAGCAGATCCCAACTCCCTAGGTTCGCGGGACACATTGCTCACTGCTGCAGCTGCAGCCCTGACAGGGTTAAAATGATCCAAACAGCCAGGTACAGGCAGGAGTGAGTAAACACCTTAACCTTGAGATGTTCTCAGGTACACAGCAGACTACTATCACCAGCCAACAGTTCTTTCCTAAGCAATAACCCCATCTCTTTGACTCCACCGTCCTCCCTGCATTAACATACGCCTCAGAGACCTGGGCCCTACGAAAGCAGGATGAGAATGCTATTCGGGTCTCCCAGAGAGGAATGGAAAGAGCTATGCTTGGAATATCACGCCTCACTCAAGTGAGAGAAGGAATCCGGAGTTCCAACCTCCATCGATGACTGAGAGTCAGGGACGCTGTCTCATTTACCAAGGCATCAAAAATCAGATGGGCTGGACATGTAATGCGACTTGGAGATGACCGCAGGACTAGAGCTATTACCGAATGGATCGCACGGGACGTGAGAAGATCACGTGGCCGCCCACCTACAAGATGGTCAGACCGTCAAGACCCTGAAGGAGGGGCCGGAGCGATAGCCCAGTGGGTAGGGCGTTTGCCTTGCACGCGGCTGGCCTCTGGCGGACTGGGTTCGATCCCGGCATCCCATATGGTCCCCCGAGCACTGCCAGGAGTAATTCCTGAGCGCAGAGCCAGGAGTGGCCCCTGAGCATTGCCGGGTGTGACCCAAGAAGGCAAAAAAGAAGAAAAAAGACCCTGAAGGAATGGTTTGAGGCTCTTCCGTATTCCTGGAGCAAGCAGATGCCATTGGGCTACACTGGCATGAGATAGGGTCAAATGGAAATATTACTGGCACCCACTGGAGCAAATCGATGATAATGGGATGTCAAGTGATCAAGTGATGGCATTATAGTGTTAATGCTGAAGTCGATTTTCCTGTGTTGGTGGGTTCTTGAAAATTGTATAAAAGATTTACATAGAAAATTCAGAAGACTGAAAGCTAAGTTTATGGTACAGATGGTTCCAGGTTCCTCCCCCAGATGTCCAGGCCTCTCTGTTACCCTGACCTGGCTCTTGCAGTCCTACCTGATCTGAAGTCCCATGGAGAGTGGTGGGTCCAGGGAATGCTTATTCGAAACGGAGGAGAGCTAGCAGGTGACTTCTGAGCCTGCACTGTTTGTGTGTGGGGAGTCACTTTTTATCTGTAACAACAAATTTCACCCCCGCCCCTGAAATCCCATTCTACATCCTGATTGGCTACTTGTTCCAGGGGTGGGGATTTAAAGTGACCTGGAGCGGCTGGAATGATAGTACTGCGGGGAGGGTGGCTGATGTAGGTTTGATCCCTGGCATCCCATATGGTCCCCAGAGAACAGCCAGGAGTGACTCCTGAGTGCAGAACCAGGAGTAACTTCTGAGCATTGCCGGGTGTGACCCTCACTTGTATCACTTGTCTTCCCGTTGTTCATCGATTTGCTCGAGCAGGCACCAGTAACGTCTCCATATGTCCTGTGGCATGCTAGTGTAGCCCAAGGGCATCTATGCTCGATCCAGGAACACGAAGAGCCTCAAACCATTCCTTCAGGTCATAGGAATGAGGTCTATAATAAATAAGAAATAAACTAACCTGGAGCTCTACCCCCAACCTAAGCTGTATCATTCCCCCTTCAGGAGTGGTTACCCTAAATTCTTTTAGGGATTTGGGGGTAAAGGTCTGTGTTAGGTAAGCAAAACAGCAGGCAGGTCCAGTGAGCCAAAGGGTTTCCATGTTGCTGTGAAAAGTTACCAAGGGCTCAGCATCACCCCCCCATTTGGTCTTGTGAAGGACATTTGGGCAAAAGTAAAGAACAGCAGCTAGCTTCTATGGGCGCGGTGGGCACTTAACATTTGAAACATCCTAAAACACATTAAAATAACTTGTCTGTGCAACTTGTTTCTCCTTATGCTTTCTTTAAATTTAAGTTTGTGGGCTATGACGCTAATAGTGGTGATTTAAAATAAAGCTTCCTCTTACTTGGGGTCTTGCTTTGGCCTGCGTGCCTGAGAGCTTGTCCCCAGCTAGCTGGCTCAAATAAACTCCTCTTGCATTTTGCATTATTGGCTGGTTTCTTTGCGATTCCTAAGAACTTGCGACTCTGGACCCTAACAGTCTGACTCCTGTAACTTCTTCCTGCCGGCTTGTGGATGCCTGTCTCCCCAGGGGTACCCCTAACTCCTAACTAGAGCAGGTGGAGGAGTCAGTTTCTCTGATGGCTGGTCGGATGCTGACCAGGGTTTCAGAACTCTGGAGAGAGGTATGGGACAACTGAAAAAAAAAAAAGTATGACCATGGAATATTGGAGAAAGCATTTCTAGATGAAGAAATAAAATCACTTGTATTCCCATTGTTCATCAATTTGCTCAAGCGGGCGCCAGTAAGGTCTCCATTCATTGGGAATGAGGTCCATTATTGTTACTGTTTTTGGCATAACGAATACACCACGGCTCTGCTGTGGTTCTGGGTTCATCCCAGGAGGCCCAGTCTTTTTCTATGTCATACCATCAACCATTCAGGGCCCCGAGGGATGAGCCCTGGGTGTAGACAAGCCTGTCTCCTGTCTGCCACCTGCCAATGCAGCCGGGCACTGCCACCACACCTGCAACAACTGAGGGGTAGGACAATACCTGAGGGGCAGGTATTGCATAATTTTTAAAGAATTAATTTACCTTGCATAGTATTAGGATTTAAGGCTGTGCATTTTCTTTTTTTCTTTTTTGGGTCACACCCGGCAATAGAAATTACACCTGCCGGGCTGGCCTGGTTCGATCCCTCACATCCCATATGGTCCCCTGAGTGCAGAGCCAGGAGTAACCCCTGAGCATCACTGGGTGTGACCCAAAAAAAAAAAAAAAAAAAAGAAAAGAAATTACACCTGCCAGTGCTCGGGGGACCATATGGGATGCAGGGGATTGAACATGGGTTGGCCGCATGCAAGGCAAACACCCTCCCAGCTGTGCTATCACTCTGGCCCCTAAGGCTGTGTATTTTTTTTTTTTTTTTTTTTGGGTCACACCCGGCAATGCTCAGGGGTTTCTCCTGGCTCTGCACTCAGGAATTACTCCTGGCAGTACTCGGTGGACCATATGGGATGCCAGGGGAAACGGCAAGGCAAACGCCCTACCCGCTGGGCTATCGCTCTGGCTCCAAGGCCGTGTATTTTCTAATTGCCTCCCTGAGTCTTTCTAGAAAGACTGAGGGTGTTTCATTGGTTCCTGTTTAATATCAATTATCCTGGCAAAATTGGGGTTTTTTTACTTCTTGTTAGTCCTGTTGAGAGTCCAAAATGGACTACCCCTTCCAAAGAACAGAGACCACACATGATAATGCAAGTTGCACAGCAAGGTTTATTTCAGCTAGCCGGGGGTCCAAGAGTCTGCCCGACCCTGAGCATACTAAGGCAGGCATATTGAATGTTCAAATTACATAATTTGAACATTATGTAACATGTTCAAAACAACCTGCTTTCCGTAGCTTAAGGGTTGTACACATTTTTTGTTCTGTGAAAACATCCTGGTAGTTTGACAAAATAAGCCTTATCAATCAGTAGAGAGCAGTATCTGGTTCCTTGGCTCCCCCCCCACACTCAATGTTTATGGCGGATTAAGTTTTGTAGTTCCTAGTTCCCAGTCCTTGGGGTCATGTCCTTAGGGTCACGTGGAGGCCCAAGATGGCTCTTTGTCTAAGATGGAGTCCCTTATGTCTAGAGGTTTGTTTTGTTTACGAGACTCTAACACTGCCCCCTTTTCTGTAACTACATGAGGTCATCAGACCAAAGGTTGAGGCCTCAGGTTTGCTCAAGGGCCTTATACTACTATGTTAATACCAATTTAACTATCAATTTTGGAAGAAACAAACCAACAATTTTTTAGAATGCAAGGTCCAAAAGAATCAGCATAACTAGCAAAAGGCAAAGAGGGCCAATGTCCACTGTGACATATTTGTAAGCCCTGGGGACCAGTGAAAAAGGGATGGATTCATAATGCCTCTGCCGGGAGTCCAGAGTGCTCTAAAGGTCTTACATTAGAACTCCAGAGTTGCCAAGTCAGTTCTTTTTCCTTTTTTTGGGACACACCCAGCAATGCTCAGGGGTAACTCCTGGCTCTTCACTCAGGAATTACTCCTGGCAGTGCTTGGGGACCATATGGGATGCCGGGATCGAACCCGGGTTAGCCGCGTGCAAGGCAAACGCCCCTCCCGCTCTGGACTACCACTCCGGCCCCCGGCCAAGTCAGTCAACTACTTTACCCAGTTGCATGAATTCTCATCCGCTCTCCCCTGGCAGCTGCCCCAAAGGCTGCAGTCCCTGCTATTCCCAGACCGACAGCTATAGGAATGAGTACTGGGACTGTTTCCTCCTGGACAGCCCTAAAATGTTGTCGGTCCCTTCACCTGAATATGCATATACTCACAGCATTACATGGGCTAGGACACACACAAATGGGACTAGGTCTTCCCTTGTCATTATGGAAGAAAGCAAGCAGGGAGTAAGACCAGAGGACCAGAGGTGCGGGCAAACCAGGAACCCCCTGGGGGCCACCAACAATTAGGAGTCTGTCTTTCACTGAGCTGAAACATGGACGTTAAATTTCCTTTAAATTGGGACCTTTCAGTTCATGTTCCTCTGAACGGAAGCACATCCTCATTCCCTATAGTTCTCCGAAAGGGGAGTTAAGGGATGCTTGTGGCACTGATAGGCAACCTTAGGGACAGGTTCAGGAGTGGCAGCAGGGTCCTAACATCCGTCATTTTCAGGCGTTGCGGCATATGAGCTGTAGGATCTTTTTTTTGGAGGGTAGATCCAACCTTTTCTGGTCTGGGCTGGTTCCAGGTAAGGGTCTTGGACTAGCTGGCTTTACTACTCCCTAGGAAATTCACTGCCACGGGTCCCTCTCCTATCTATCTATCCACATCATATTCCTTCCTAGAGATTTCACCACCTTACATCTTTAACAGAAAATGGGTGACGGTCCATCTTCTGGAGCTGCTTCATGCTGGCAAAGGGACTTGTAGACCCTGCCTGTGCAAGGGGTGAAATCTCCTTACTACCTCAGTTTAAATGGGGCCCAAGTAATGAATTGACTGGATCTACTGAAGTTATCATCATCTGCAAGAAAAGATCAGATCAATTAGGCTAAGAACACTACTGAGAAATGATTAGGCCCTGGAGGAGTTCCTCCTTGCCCTGTTTTTAGAAAACACATTAGGTAACACAAACTGAAGCAAATATAAACGCCAGGCTGCCTCTCTCTCTCTCTCTCTCTCTCTCTCTCTCTCTCTCTCTCTCTCTCTCTCTCTCTCTCTCTCTCTCTCCTTTTTGGGTCACACTCGCGATGCTCAGGGGTTACTCCTGGTTGAAATACTCCTGGTGGTGCTTGGGGGAACCACATGGGATGCAGGGGATCAAACCCGGTTGGCTGCGTGCAAGGCAAACGCCCTCCCGGCTGTAAGCTATCGCCTCCGGCCCCACAGAGGCCGCCTCTCTGGCTTCTATACCTGAAACATTTGAGCATTCGCATGGAGTCAAGCTGCCAATCCTCCCCTGGATCTTACAACCCTGTTCCATCCCTTCCCATGAAGACTTATTCACTAATGTTATTAAATCCAATAGCCATTGTTTCTTGTCTACAGAGTATTCTGGCCAGTGGGAATATTCACTGGATGAGGTATTGGTGCCATGATGGCTCAAGAATTAAGAGATGTTAGAATCCTTATGAATCTTAGACTCTCCATGACTGTGTGCACATAGAACTAAGATTGAACACTTAACTGATTTGGATGCTAACTTGGAAGTCCCCGGCCTATTAGCAATCTTAAGAGCATGTTGCCTTTTAGTTGTTGTTCCTGGTCTATCTGGATTAGCCAACAAGTACCTTAAATCAAGCCTATTTGTATACATTTATTCAATTACCTTTTGTAGAGCTAGAATCTGATCTTTACAAAAGTTATAGAAACATGGTTTTCTCTCCACCTTCACTTTAAATTTTTCAGATGACTTAATAAACCTGACTTGTTCTTTTTGCATAAACACAGCCAGAGTGGAAACCTCTCCATTTCGGGTGCCCCATCGCTACTGAGAAGTCCTGGGGATTGGCTAAGACAGAGCAAGAAACACCAATGATGGCCTTTCAACATCTTTACCTGTCACGACAGGGCTACCCCAGGCTTGGCCACAGCATGAAGATCAGGTTCCATGATGAACTACACAGGTGGCCTCAGGCCTCTTCACTGGGTTTTCAAAAGCAGAGAGTGACCACATCCCTTTTGGGGCTGAAGTCATCCAGTACTGCAGCAGCCTTCTTTGTCACATGGCCCAGGCAGCTGTCAGTCACTGCAGATCGGCAGATTCCCTGTCCCTCCACAGCAGAGACCATTTCTGGTCCTTCCTTGAGCTGGCCTGCCTCTAGGGTCCCTGAGGTTTGTAGGGTACTTTTAATGGTACCTGTTATAACTACCTGCTCCTGTCATTTAGACCAATCCCTTTGACTCCTGTTTTCCCTGGAAGAGGGCCTTGGGGTCCCATAACTGGCTTTCCTGTCTGCATGAGGGGTAGGCCCTGTTACAGAGAGGCAATTTCTTTTTATCTGGATTTATGCAAATCAACACAGTGCCATGAAGCATCAAAGAAAATTTACTGAAGGTGCAAAGAGAGAAAAGCAAATATTTCACTTTACTCACAGTGAGATGCAATATACCCGTTGCTGTTGGATCTACTCAAAAGAAGCATAAAGATCTGTACAGATAGAACAGTTTAACAGTATCATGAATAATTCATTAATCCCATGTCAAAACTCTGATTCCCAATTTTTCTAAGAGCACTGTAACAGGAGTCCATACCATCTGTCTGATATTTTTTCCAGAGATCTCACCATAAAGTACTAGAACAATTCTTAAAGAGTTTCAGTTTCTCTCAACATCCTCAAACCTTCTACACATCCCTTGACATTCATTCTGTCCTGTAACTTTCCTTCATTCCATTTCAAAATGGGCTTCAGTTTAACAGGATTCCTTTCCTTCTTCCCACTGATATTTCTACTTAAAATACATTATCTAGTATTGGATGACAGGTTCAGTTAGTCTGGGAGCTTTGCTGTTTTATCCACTCACAGCTTAATCTATTTACATGTTCTTAAGCCAAGGTTCATTCTAATGAGATCTCTCCTATGTAAACACTGCTAGAGGGTGTGGCAATTACAGAAGTCACCTTGACTCCTAATAACTTCTGACTTATACATCTTTTTTTTTTTTGCATTTTGGGTCACACCCGGCGATGCTCAGGGGTTACTCCTGGCTCTGCACTCAGGAATTACTCCTGGTGGTGTTCAGGGGACCATATGGGATACCAGGGATCGAACCCGGCCGGCACAGGCCGGCTGCGTGCAAGGCAAACGCCCTACCCGCTGGGCTATCGCCCCAGCCCCAGTATACATCTACTAAGACTTCTACCTTTTCTAGATTGGGCACAGCTCCTCTTTATACCCACTGCACCCAGCGTGGGACAGTTAGAATTTACCAGGAGACTACCACCCTGGCTACGTTGAGACTATAGGAGGACTATAGGAAGGCTCATACTAGTTTGCTCTCAAGCAGGCGAGTGTGACCCTTTCAGTATACGGAGAATAAGATACTCAGAATCACCCTGGTGCAGAAAATAAATAAGAAGGACCTTGTGGGTACCATCTAGATTACATGAAGCTCATGAAATTAAGATATATTTCTCTATACCAGCTCTCTCTCTCTCTCTCTCTCTCTCTCTCTCTCTCTCTCTCTCCAGTGTCTTACATAAGAGATAATCTCAGAAGGGATTAGTCTTGGCTAACCTTTATTTATACCTGTAATAGGGTGTGGCTGAGACTCACAGACATGGGGCAGAGCTGCTACTTGCTCTCCCCTGTGCCCACCTGGGAGGGATGGCGGGTTCTAGCCCTGGCCCGCCACCCCAGCAGAGCCTCCCAACAAGACAGACAACCCCCTACTCCATGAGGACCGCCATCTTCCACATCCAGACTTCCCTCTCGTCAGAACTCCACCCAGCAGAGGAGCCTATCACAGCCCGGATCATCGACACCCACCCTGCAGCAGTTTTTTTTTTCAATCTGGCCCTGGTATGCTGATCCAGACATGGGGCAGAGCTGCTACTTGCTCTCCCTGTACCCAGCCGCTCATGAGGCACCCGGGAGGGATGGCGGATTCTAGCCCTGGCCCGCCACCCCAGCAGAGCCTCGCAACAAGCCAGACGACCCCCCCACACTCCATGAAGGCCGCCATCTTCCACATCCGAGTTCAGAACTCCACCCAGCACACGAGCCTATCACAGCCCAGCTCTTCGGTTCATCAATAAATGCTGTATTTAGAGGTGACTACTAGAGTATGCCACCCGCACAGCAAGCCTGGCAAGCTGCCCTATTTGATATGCCAAATACCAGTAACAATTATATTAGGTCATGGAATGACCTAATATAATGGTTTGAGGCTCTTTATGTTCCTGGAGTAGGCAGATGCCCTTGGGCTCTACTAGCATGAGACAGGACATATGGAGATATTACTGGTGCCCCCTCGAGCAAATAGATGAACGGGAAAATAGTGATAGATAGTGATAGGGTGTGGCAACACCCTTCTACACTGTTTAGGGTTCTTTGTTGACACAACCCTCCCTGTCACAGATGGGATTACTTTGGTATATATAAGGGGACTGACTTGAGGCCCCTTCGCCTCTTTTCCTGCTCCTTCTTTTGGTAGGACTCCTCTCCGGTGAGATCCTCTCTCTTTGCTGGGAGACTTAGGCTCTCTTGTATGATCTAAGTTCTGACCAGAGCTAGAATTCTTTCATTATATTGGATTGCTGTGGAAGAGCTTTTGTACTATTAAAACCCTTTTTGGAATTGCACTGGACTTGTGAGTTTTCATCCGTTCCCCGGTATCCTGGGAGGTCGAAGAGAACTTCTGTGTCCTGGTACTGTTGGGGACCCCAAAGCCATCCCCAACAATCTAGACTCCTTATAGTCACACCATATAGGTTTTTTTTGAGGGTTCACACCAGGCAACGCTCAGGGGTTACTCCTGGCTCTGCACTCCAGGAATTACTCCTGGCAGTTCTCGGGGACCATATGGGATGCCAGGGAATCAAACCCGGGTTGGCCGTGTGCAAGACAAAAATGCCCTACTGGCTGTGTTATCGCTTCAGGAGTAATACCATAGCATTGCCGGATGTGACCCAAAAAGCTAAATAAATAAAATAAAACGGCATCATTTAGCATACAGCCTCCGTTATTTCAAATCATGAGTTATCTACAAACAATTCCACAGAAGAAACAAACATATGCTTTCAGATGCAGAAAAGACTTACTAAACTTTTTAAATACCAGCATAAGAAAACACTTGGGAGTGCAGATCCACGGCTGTGCAGCTCGGCCTCATGGTGAGTGGCCCTATGCAGTTCCCGGGGGAAAGGCAAAAGGCTCGGCCAGCGCCTGGTCGTGTCCTACATGGCTCCCAGGGCCTGCTCACCATGCGGTGGCCGCGCCTGCTGGACTCGAGCAAGGATTGGGGGCCTCCGCCCAGTCCCCAGCCTCTGGGCTCAGTGGGTGTGACCCTGAGCTCCAGCCACCACAGCCAACCGCCGCAAGACAGACTCCAGATCCATGGCTGCAGCGGCTCTGCTGCTGCAGTTTAATCTTCAACACAATGTATTTTAGCACCAGGCCCTTTCAGGATCTTTCTCATTTGTACACTTCAACGATCATTCTATTTGCATCAAACTGGAGAAGTTGATATAGCATGCAGAGCCTCAGACGCAGCTGGGGGTGCTGAAACGTGGCTCTCCCCTGGCTCAGCTGACCATTGGGTCCCCAGGAGGACAGATGGGTTTTGGGTGTTGGCCCATCACCTCTGGGGGTCCTGGATGCAGCTGGATGAGACTCACCCACCACAGTAGCTGCCATTTTCGCTGTCCGGACGCTGCAGCACATCAGAGCCCACCGAGGAGGGATGCTGACCTCAAGACCAGATTAACAGAGCAAAACGAGTTCGGGCCCAGCTCAGCTGACCATGAGGCCCCCAGGAGGACAAATGGATTTTGGCAGTGGGCCCATCACCTCTGGGGGTTCCCAGAAGCAGCCGGATGAGACTCGCTCACCACACTAGCCGCCATTTTCACTGTCCGGACGTTGCAGCACATCAGAGCCCGCCCGGGAAGGACGCTGACCTCAAGACCAGATTAACAGAGCATTAAGAGTTTGAGCCCAGGTAGGCAGCTACCAGAGCGGGAATCACCGGGAATTCGTCAGATGGAGCTGGGATCAGCCCTTCCCCTCTCCATTTTGTCTGAGCCCTGTGGCCCCACCCAGGAGCTGCCCTGGGGCGACCAGCCATAGCATGCAGAGCCCCAGACGCAGTTGAGGGAACTGAACTCGGCTCTCCCTAGCTCAGCTGACCATGGGGCCCCCAGGAGGACAGATGGGTTTTGGGAGTGGGCCCATCACCTCTGGGGGGGTCTCAGAAGCAGCTGGATGAGACTCACCTACCACACTAGCCGCCATTTTCACTGTCCGGACGCTGCAGCACATCAGAGTCTGCCCGGGAGTGACGCTGACCTCAAGACCAGATTAACAGAGCAAGATGAGTTCGAGCCCAGGTGGGCAGCTCCAAGAGGTGGAAATCACTGGGAATTTGTCAGATGGAGCTGGGATCGTCCCTTCCCCTCTCCATTTTGTTTGAGCCCGGTAACCCCACCAAGGAGCTGCCCTGGGGTGACCAGCCATAACATGCAGAGCCTCAGACGCAGCTGGGGGGTGCTGGAACTCGGTTCTCCCCTGGCTCAGCTGACCATGGGGCCCCCAGGAGGACAGATGGGTTTTGGGTGTTGGCCCATCACCTCTGGGGAGGTCCCGGAAGCAGCCGGATGGGACTCACCCCACCACATTAGAGGCCATTTTTGCTGTCCGGATGCTGCAGCACATTAGAGCCCATCTGGGAGGGACGCTGACCTCAAGACCAGATTAACAGAGCAAAACGAGTTCGAGCCCAGGTAAGCAGCTCCCAAAGCGGGAAACACTGGGAATTTGTCAGATGGAGCTGGGGTTGGCCCTTCCTCTCTCCATTTTGTCTGAGCCCGGTAGCCCTGCCCAGGAGCTGCCCTGGGGGCAACCAGCCATAGCATAAAGAGCCTCAGATGCAGCTGGGGGAGCTAGAACTCCGCTCTCCCTGGCTCGGCTGACCATGGGGCCCCCAGGAGGACAGATGGGTTTTGGGTGTTGGCCCCATCACCTCTGAGGGGGTCCCAGAAGCAGCCGGATGAGATTCACCCACCACATTAGCTGCCATTTTCGCTATTTTCGCTGTCCGGATGCTGACCATGAGGCCCCTAAGTCACGGCCGCTTGCGGCCATGTGTTCCATCAAACTAGTGGAAACAGTTATGTCCTTTAATGTACTGCATTCTACGATGTGTAGGAAAGGTAGGCGGGAGGGAGAGATAGAGAGGAGAGAAAAGATATACAGAACCCGCCAAGTAGTTGGGGTGCGGGAGGGGGAGGGAAGTGGGGACATTGATGATGGGAGATGGGTTCGGGTGGAGGGATGGGTGTTGGAACACTGTAGAACCAAAACTCGACATGAGCATCTTGCAATTGTATGTCTAAAAGTGGTGTAATAATGTGTAAAATAAGAGGGAGAGAGATGCAGAGACAGAGAGAGAGATAGAGAAAGAGAAGAAACTGGGGTACCTGCTATTAAGGCGGCCTGGGGGACGGGGAGGGGGTGGGGGTACATTGGTGGTGGAAATGGGGCACTGGTGGAGGGATGGGTGCTGGAATACTGTATTACCAAGAACCAATTATGAACACCTTTGTAATTGTATGTTTCACGGTGGTATAATAAAAAATTAAAAATAAAATAAAATAAAGAAAAAATAAAATAAAGTGGTGTAATAAAATTAAAAAAAAACTTGATCTGCCAATGTTTATGGAAACATGGGAAAACCCTTTTGATTAAACTTTTTTAAAATTTAGACAAGCTGATGTAAGTCTATGGAGTTAGCACAGACAGCATCTCAGCTTTTTAATCTTTCTAGAGCAAACATTTAATTGGAATCTGGAATTTCGCTTTTTTTTTAATATTTTATTTTATTTATTTTTGCTTTTTTGGGTCACACCCGGCGATGCTCAGAGGTTTTTTCCTGGCTCTGCACTCAGGAATTACTCCTGGCGGTGCTCGGGGGACCATATGGGATGCCGGGGACCGAACCCAGGCCGGCACAGACTGGCTGTGTGCAAGGCAAGCGCTCTACCCGCTGGGCTATCGCTCCAGTCCCCTGGAATTTCACTTTTACCAGCTTCTTACATAACTAAGTTTAAATCCCAAATTTCCCTTTTTTTTTTTTTTTTTTTGTTTTTGGGTCACACCCTGCAATGCTCAGGGGCTTCTCCTGGCTCTGCACTCAGGAATTACTCCTGGCGGTGCACGAGGAACCATATGGGATGCCGGGGATGGAACCTGGGCTGGCATTAGCAGGCTACGTGCAAGGCAAACGCCCTACCTGCTCGACTATCACTCTGGCCCCCAAATTTCCTGTATTCTGAACACATGCATTTCAAATTTTCCTGAGACTTTCAATTTCTATCCATAAGCATTCAGAAACTTAACCCTTAAGAGATTCCTTACCCCAAAAGGAAACGGTCACTGGCAGGAATCAGTTATTTTCATCACTTCCAGAAGTTTTTAGAATTTGATTGTCTTACACAGTTTTATCACAAAGCAGTATTCAGATACATGACAAAGAGTCTCTGAATATAGATTTGTGAAGGAAGCTTACTCTGTAACAATTAACCAAGATTAAGAGTTCCATCCTTAGAACATTGGTTTCAGGTAGAGACATGACGATTAAAACACATCATTACCATAAACAGAGAGGTTTTTCACACTTGATAAAATTCTAAGGTCAGGACTAAATTTTAATACTTGATAACAAAGCTGACATGAAATAAAATTATTTTTTTTTTTCTTTTTGGGTCACACCTGGCAATGCTCAGGGGTTACTTCTGGCTCTTTGCTCAGGAATTACTCCTGGCGGTGCTCAGGGGACCATATAGGATACCAGGGATTGAACCCGGGTCAGGCTGCTTGCAAGGCAAACGCCTTACCCGCCGTGGCTATCGCTTGCGCCCCAAAATCACTTTAACAATAGTATGCATTTTCATGTACTATGCAGACTCCCAATTTCATTGTGGAACTGTCCTCCAGGAGATTCCCATGTCCAACATTTCAATTCAGCCTTTTGGAACTGTGAGTTCCCATGAATGGTCTTGGTGGATGATGAACTCAGATAGTCTCTCACCCTGTTCGTTCCATTCTAGGCCATGGGTCTGATGTGGTGTTCTTCAGCTGATCTTCTCGGTCCTATCTTGGCATTGAAATCACCGACTATGATCTTGTAGAAGGTGTGATCTTTTTTACAGAACTCCTCCAGTTCTATGTAGAATTTCTCAATTTCTTCTTCCTTGTATGTGGATGTTAGTGTGTAGACAACAAAGATAGAAATTGCCAGCAGTGGGCCACATCTCTTCCAGTGTAATCGTCCTATCCGGTTTGTTAGGCATTCAAATGAATCCATGTCCGTGGCCATGTTCGGTGTTACAAGGACACCAAGACCACTGACATCTCTCCGTCGCATGTTCCGAGGAACAGTTCTTCTCCGTGTCAAAGACCGCGTGATGTGATTGATGTCAAAGATGGCGTGATGTGATTGACGCCTCCTCGTCTCAGTCAGACCAATGATGTCATACTTGATCCTTTGTTCTTGCACCATCAGGTCTGTTGCGGACTCCTAAGAGCCTCTGCATCTGCCCTGGATTGCCTCCTGCAGGTCACTTCGTAGATGGGGGTAGTTTAAATGTGGCAGTTTATCTGACCTTGTATTCTGAACTGGCATCATGGGACTAGCTAGATCTTACCAGCATATTTGCCTGGGCACGTTGGATCTCTAAGTAATTAGACCAGAGAGAAATGCTGTTTGCCTCCAAACAAGCAAGCATGGCTCCCTCATAACTCAAAGGCAACTAAAATACAAAACTACCATGAAGTAGAGGAGACTCTTGTGAAGGCTTGGAGAAATATTCAACTAGCATTAGTATAGTCTTTGGTACAGAGGCATGCCATCTTAGAAACCCCCTTTCTCTACCCTAGAAAGGCATTTCCAGGCAGATGTTGGCTCAAGACATTAGCATCTAAAAGGGCCTAGGTCGGAGCGATAGTCCAGCGGGTAGGGTGTTTGCCTTGCATGTG
>JAJIBD010018690.1:0-10530 GCA_021461705.1 Cryptotis parvus | reverse complement strand
TGTGTGTGTGTGTGTGTGTGTGTGTGTGTGTGTCTGGATTTGCTCTTTCCACATAATATCTCTGATCAAATTATACTGTTAGGGTTCGGGTCACAAGTTCTTAGGAATCACAAAGAAACCAGCCAGTATTGCAAAAAGCAAGCACAGTTTATTTAAGCCAGCTAGCTGGGATCAAGCTCTCAGTCACACAGGTCAAAGCAAGACCCCGAGTAAGGCGAAGAAGCTTTGGATTATATAGGCATTATTTGCGGTATAATCCGCACGTACTAAAGTTCAAGGGAAAAATCAAAGAAAAACATAACTCAAAGAGAAACACAACTCAAGTTGCACAGACAAGTTATTTGATATGTCTTGGAATGTTCTAAATGTTAGTTCGTCCTGCCCACACCCGAGCAGTTTCCATAGAGACCACAGATAGTGGTAGTGTGGCTGCTGTTTTTTCTGTGCTGTGCCTGCCCAGATGTCCTTCCCAAGGCCAAAAAGGGGGAGGGGATGATGATGTCGAGCCCTCGGTAACTTTCCACAGCAATAAAAAGCCCTTTGGCTCACTGAACCTGCCTCCCGTTTTTTCTCACCTAACAATACATTGAGGTGATTTTGTAAACCTGTAATTGGGTCCTTGCAGGTTGCTTAGAACTCCAGTGCATGAATACAGCAAATCTACTTATCAACTTTCCTGTACTCTCCAGTGTTTGACTATTCTAAGATAAGTGTCTGTAAACATAAGAGGAAGGAAGAAAGGAAGGAAGGAAGGAAGGAAGGAAGGAAGGAAGGAAGGAAGGAAGGAAGGAAGGAAGGAAGGAAGGAAGGAAGGAGGAGGGAGGGAGGGAGGGAGGGAGGGAGGGAGGGAGGGAGGGAGGGAGGGAGGGGGGAGGGAGGGAGGGAGGACGGAGGGAGGGACGGAGGGAGGGACGGAGGGAGGGGGAAGTGAGTGAGTGTGTGTGTGTCTCTCTGTGTGTGTGTGTGTGTGTGTGTGTGTGTGTGTGTGTGTGTGAGGGGAAGAGCCGGGGCAATAGCACAACTGCTTTTCCGTGCATTCGTCATGGGTTTGATCCCCAGCATCACAAGGCCCCCTGAGTACTGAAAGGTGTGGGTGTGGCCCCCAAAACAAAAGAAATGTGAGGAGAGAAAAAAAAAGGGGGAAGTATGTGTTTAAGAAAGCACTTGGCTTCTCTGAAGTGAAAACAGGTTGAAAAAAAATTGTTTAAGTTTTCCATTTTATTTTCTTTGTTGTGGTGCCCTTGGAGCAAATCAATGAATAACGGGATTCAAGTGATGAAGTGTTGCTGGAGAGGGTACACTGTCTTGCGGCCGTTGCTTGCAAGGCCAATAAACGCTTTGGCTCCCAGGTCCTCCCTCCCGCCCCTCTTTCTCCTCTAAACGTGTAAAAACAAGTCCACGAGTGTTGGGTTTAATTGGAAGTGTGGGAGCTCTTTCCCTTGCCCGTGTCCCACGGTGGCCTTTCCAAGCGGGGTCACAGAGCTGGAGTGTCTCTGCTTCCCCTAACTGGGGACAATTGTGTTTACTTCCCGGAGGCGCCCAAAGGAGGCTTTGGAGAATTTGGACACGGGTTCAAAACTCCGCCCTGGCTCCTGGGCTGGAAACCAGTTTCGTGGACGCCTGACGCTTTCGGCTCTGGTCTCCAGGACGTGGAACGGGACAATGGGATAAGTCCGGAGCCTGTAAATCCCTGCTCCGGACACTTCTAATTCCTGCAATAATACATAAGTCAAAGGGTGGCTCGGGTGGGCAGTCTCAGACCTTCTGCAGGTTTGTCCTCTAGAGTTCCAAAAGTCCCCATAAATCATACATTTTAAACAATTGGGGGAGAAAAAATAGGAAAGAACCACATCAGGAAAACATAGATCACCCAGTGTTTCCGCCCGGTTTCGAACCGGGGACCTTTCGCGTGTTAGGCGAACGTGATAACCACTACACTACGGAAACCTGCGGTAGTGCGGGCCTGCCCGAATGCCCTTAACTGAGGGAAATGCGCATACCACTCCGTGGCTCCCTCTTTCTACGACTCTAAACAAGTAAAACTGCTGAATTGAAACCCGCTACACGTGGCTATGCATCAGTTTCCCCCATTCTGCTAAAAAAATTTTAAAGTTTTTTGATAACCCCTTGCTCTGCCAGAGACCCAGAACCCGTCCTAGAGCTTAATTTGGAACGTGTGGAGCGGGAAGAAAAAGTGGGCTCGTCCGGGATTTGAACCCGGGACCTCTCGCACCCAAAGCGAGAATCATACCCCTAGACCAACGAGCCGGCCCGTGGCAGCTGCTGCAATTCCGAGCATGATCATATGTCTCTCAGCCGTTTGCCCACTGAGCTCTAATTGATTTTTTCTCTCCAGTTACTGCCGCTTCCCCACTGAGTTATCAATTTTTAATCAATTTTTTCCTCCAATTGCTCCGGACCCCCTCCCCCGCGCCTGTTCTTTCTCCGGCTTATCCAGGACGCAACGACACAGGTTCCGACTTCTCAGCCGCTGGGAGCTTCTCAGCGTCAGCTCCCGGGAGAAACTGGCGCGGCCCTTGAGATGGGGGGATGAAGGGGGCTACGGGCGGCGGGCTCTGCTTTGCAACGTCCCAGGCAAACGCAAAAAGCAGCTCGTCCGCACGGGAAACCCCAGCCAAATGCAAGAGAGAAAATGTGTGGGTCGCGGTGGTCGGTGGGCGCGCAGCCCCCAGCGCCGATCTGATGCTCGCAGCCGCCCCGACCCGCTCTCCACCCCGCGACTCGTTCGATTTTGGTTTGGAAAACACCGAAAAGGCACCAAAAAAGGGGGTTGGAAAAATAAGAAAAGAAAGGGAAAATATCGAGACCACCTCCTAGAGTCATTCCCGGATTTATGCATTGAGTGGGCCCACAGTCCGGTCCCAGAAGTCCCTCTTGCTGGGGTCCTTTGCGCCCAGGACCCTCGGGCACGTAGGCAGGCGCGGACAGGGTCCCCGGGCAGGGGGCGGCTCAGGGTCCCCGGGCAGGGGGGCGCTCGGGGTCCCCGGGCAGGGCGCGGACAGGGTCCCCGGGCAGGGGGCGGCTCAGGGTCCCCGGGCAGGGGGCGGCTCGGGGGTCCCCGGGCAGGGGGCGGCACGGGGGTCCCCGGGCGGGCGGCTCGGGGTCCCCGGGCAGGGGGCGGCTCGGGGTCCCCGGGCAGGGGGCGGCTCGGGGTCCCCGGGCAGGGGGCGGCTCGGGGTCCCCGGGCAGGGGGCGTCCCCGGGGGGACGTGGCTGAGCTTCTAGGGCTCAGGAAACATCCTAGCTCGGAGTCCCCGCGCCGGGACAGGGCAGGGGCGGGAAGGGGGCGCAGGGTGCGGCGCCTCCGTCCCCGCCACATCCCCTCGCTCTCGAGGACCCCCTCTGACATTCGGACCCGGGGCGAGACCCCGCACCAGCCGGCAGCCCGCAGCACCTCCGGGAGCCCCCTGGCTCCCCCAGCCCACCTCGAAACCTCTGCGAGCCCCAGTCCTTGCTCTAGAAGCCGAGGACCAAGGGCGCAACACAGTCACGAAGTCGAGCGCGGGGCACGAAAGGGATGTCAGCAGCGAACCCCAAAGGTCAGTGAACACAAGGGAAAATGCAAGGGTCGCAGGGGTGACGCGCGGCTGGGACGCTGAGGGTCCGGCGCGTCCAGCGCAGCGCCAGAGGAGGACCGCTCGCGGACTCCCCAAAAAGCGGGGAATTCGAGCGTTGCTTACAAAAACTGGAAAAGAAAAGTAACGGCAGGCCCCAGCGAGATTTGAACTCGCGACCCCTGGTTTACAAGACCAGTGCTCTAACCCCTGAGCTATGGAGCCAGCTGCGACAACAACGCCTGCGCGTGAACCTTTAGTGCCGCCACCGTCCACACCGCGCAGCCGCAAAATGGCTCCGGAGACGCGTTCATGCCGAGTGCTGGAGCCTGCTAGCCTCGCGCCGGAACAGCCCCCGGCTCGTCCCCCGCTGCCGTCACCTCGTGAGCGGCGACAATACTCGTACATGCGACAGACCGGGGAGCCAATTCTCCGAAAGCCGCATAGAGGACCAGGGCAGCTAAACGCGCAGGCACGAGACGGAAGCGATGCGAGGACAGGCGCGCTGGAGGTGGGGCCTCGGGTGGGCGTGGCCTCAAGTGGGCGGGGCCCTGGCGCTTTGTGAGGGTGAGAGGCAGTGAGGGGAGAACCCCTGTACGCGCAGACGGAGACTACGTGAGAGGTCGCGCGACATCTTGGAGGTGGTCTCTAATGGAGGCGTGGTCTCTTGGGGGCGTGGTCCTGGTGGAGGCGTGGTCTTTGTGGGAGAAGTATCTGGTGGGGCGTGGCCTAAGGTGGGACCCCAGAGAGGTACCTGTGGCGCTTTGTAATAAAAAGTCCTGGCTGCAATAATTCTGCAAACGAGGAGTTCGGGAAATGGTGTTTTAGGTCTGTTAAGATGAAAACCCAGGTCGGGACCGGAAAAGTGGGAGCCAGTTGGAGGGTCAGGAAGGGGACACTGAGAGTGATGGTAAGTCTGGGATGTCCCACGTGGGCCACTGGCAAAAGGCCCCCTGCAGCAGGCTGAAGGTCTCCCTAGACTGTGAGGGTTGCTTGCCTTGCTGGCCAGATGGCAAACCTGGGTTTGATTCCCATGCACCCCATAGGGTCCTCCAAGCCTGCCCGTAGTGATCCCCAGAGTGCAGAGCCAGGAGTAAGCTCTAAGCAGCACCGGCTGTGGCCCCAAAACAACAACAGGAAAAGGAATTAGGTCTGAGATGGAATTGCTGTAGATAGAGAGAAGGTGGGAAGGGGTCGGTGGACCCACTACCCTCTCACTGAAATACCAAGTGGCTAATGTTTTTTTTTTTTGCTTTTAGGGTCACACCCGGCAATGCTCAGGGGTTTCTCCTGGCTCTGCACTCAGGAATTACTCCTGGCGGTGCTCGGGGGACCATATGGGATGCCAGGGATCGAACCCAGGCTGGCACAGGCCAGCCGCATGCAAGGCAAATGCCCTACCCGCTGGGCTATCGCTCCGGCCCCAAGTGGCTAATATTTAAGAACCAATCCATAATATGGTATGACCCAGTTGTCCAAGCACTACTTGTATCAGTTAAACCCAATGAACATGCTCACAAAGGCCCTCTCAGAGAAACACCTGACACATGCATACACAAAATATGCATACATGCAAACATATGCATACACAAAATATGCATTGCTCCGTGTTTCAGGCCGAAACCCTGCTGCGCTCTGTTTTTTTTTTTTTTTTTTTTTTGGGGGATTTTGGTTTTTAGGCCATAACCTGGCAATGCCAAGAGATTACTCCTGGCTTTCCACTCAGAAATCACTCCTAGGGGCGGAGCGATAGCCCAGTGGGTAGGGCGTTGCCTTGCACGCAGCCGGCTCATGCCGGCCCGGGTTCGATCCCCGTCATCCCATATGGTCCCCGAGCACTGCCAGGAGTAATTCCTGAGTGCAGAGCCAGGAGTAACCCCTGAGCATTGCCGGGTGTGACCAAAAAAAAGCAAAAAAAAAAAAAAAAAAAAGAAATCACTCCTAGAGGTGTTCTGTAGACCCTATGGGATGCCAGGATTGAACCTAGGTTGCCCGGGTTCAATACAAGGCATACATGTCCATCCTTCCCCACTGGACAGTTCCCTCCAGACCAGCACTGTGGAAGTCATGAATGAGCCACACAGGAAATGAACTCACAGTCTGTATTTCCATGCTCCCTGGGGGGCACTGTGCAGGGGAGTCCCACCACTGCCACCCCAGACAGAAGTGGGGAACAGTTTACCAAAGAAAGAATGCCATCCAGCCTGAGCAGGCCGTCATACCAAAGGTTCTCTGTGACTGACATATTTTTGTCAAGTTCCAGAAGGCAACAATCAGGGCCACACATGTCCAGGCATCCATCAAATTATGTTGCTGTCCTGTGTTTCAGAATCTTGGGACTCTTTACCCAAGAGAAACTGTACTTTGGCATTTGATCTGTTTGGTCTAGGGTGTCACACCCAGCAGTTCTCAGGGATATGTGCTCAGAGATCACTCCTGGAGGTGCTCACAGATGCCGGGATTGAACCAGGGTCAGCCACATGCAAGACAAGCACCTTACCTGCCCTACTAGTTCAGGCTAAAGTGCCTGTACTTTAGCACTTGAAAGGGGATTAGGAAATGTGAAAACAGTTGGCTCTCTGCAGCTGAGTTGACATATTCTGTATCACCAGGCTTTAAGGGGGGGGGGGGGACAGGGGTTGCTGCTGTCTTGGGCTGAGCCCCTCTGAGACCCTCAGACCCTTCAAACTGGGAGTTCAGTGTGCAGCTCAAGCCGCATCTCAGAGGCAGTTTGTCAGTGCTGACAGGAAGGCAGAGTGGAAGGATCTGGGTGTGGCGTGACCCACCAGCTTTGCAAACTGTGATGAGCGAGGGGGTCACAGCCTGGGCTGTTCCATGGCAGCACACAGCCTTGCTGGGCGAGGACAGGAAGGCAGGGGCAGCAGCCCTCTCTGCCAGGAGCGCTTCTCCAGCCTCAGCAGCCTCCTCAGGGCTCCAGGCAAGTCAGATGCTGACGTCAGGGAGGCCCATGGGGCCATCGCGGTTCGATCTGCTGCCCAGCAGGCCACAGACGTCATTTTCCCACAAGCCCACTGGCACACCTCAGGCTGGCCGGTGAACCCTCTGGGGCAGCCGGGGTCAGACCATGACAGTCAGTACCAAATGGCCAGAAGAAAACTGCAGAGATAGGACAGTAGGAAGGTGCAGCTGACCCAGGTTTGATCCCTGGAATTCCATCGCCTGAGCCAGTCAGGAACAGCTGTGGCCTCCCAACTCTCAAATGACTAGGAAGTGGATAGAGAAATAGTCCAGTGGATAAGCATCTGTCTGGCACG
Source organism: Cryptotis parvus (assembly GCA_021461705.1). NCBI lineage: Eukaryota > Metazoa > Chordata > Mammalia > Eulipotyphla > Soricidae > Cryptotis > Cryptotis parvus. The sequence goes on along the minus strand of JAJIBD010018690.1, from coordinate 3,681 downwards.
TGCTGGACCCGAGTTCTATCCACAGGACCCGCCAGGAGGGATCCCTGAGCACAAAGCCAGGAATAAACCCTGAGCACCAAGGGTGTGGCTCCAACCAACACCCCCAAAAACTGCCGGGAAGTTTCAGGGCTGGAGGCCAAATGTCCCTGTTCTATGAACAGCCAGGAGGAGTCCGCCACTGTGTGGTTTTCTGGGCGGGAGACACGCTCAAGGCCAGATGCGCAGGTAGGTCCCTGTGGAACAGACAGAGAAAAGAGGGAAAAGCGCGCTCCTGGAAGTTGACCCGGAAGGTGTAGAGGTGGCGCATGTCCTCGGCTGCGTAGAAGGACACGGCACCCACCTCAAGATCCAGGGCCCACGCGCTGCGGGGGACAGGGGGCCGCAGCTGAGGGGTGTCCTTTGGGGGCTGGTCACGGCCCAGTACTGGCCGCTGTGGCGCTGCAGCGCCCAGACCCCTTCCTCTGGGGTGAAGGGTGTGAGGCCCTTCCGACGCACGCTCTCGCGGGCCACCCCAAGGGCCCAGCCGTCCTTGGCGCCCACCTCCACCTCCCAGTGTTGGCGGCCCGACGTGAAGCCGCAAGAGGCCAGCACGCGGGTGTTGGTGTCAAAGCGGCGCGGGTGACTGGGCAGGTCCTGGGCGCGCTGGCCAAGGGCGCACGCTCTTGAGATCCAAGGACAGAATGAGGCGGGGGTTGGCCGTGTCGGGATCCAAGGTCAGCTCCACTGGGTGGGCAGAGACAGGAGAGAAGGTCCCCATGCAAACCCTACTCCCACACCCGCACCCTGGGCCATTCCATAAATTCAACGCAAGGCGCCCACCTTGACTATAGTGTAGTGGGGAGGGCGTTTGCCTGGTATGCGACCATCCAGGCCCAATCCCTGGTATCCCATAGGATTTATTGGGGTCTCCTGAGTACAGAGCCAGGAGTAACCCTTCAGCAACAGTGGGGTGCAGGGATGGGTGACTGAGAATCATGGTTCTTTAATAAAATTTTAAAAAATAACACCGAGATAGTACAGCAGGTAAGGATCCCAGGCATCCCATCGCGTCCCCCAGGACAGTCTCCCTGGGTGTAGAGATGGGCGCTGTCTGAGCTGGTGGGCAAAGGCAACAAGCCCTTTAGAGCTGAAGTTTCCTGCTTCATTCTGACAGCCCACAGCTCACCAGCCTGAGGGGAATTGAGAGGGAAGAGGCAGGAGGTGGAGAGAGCAGAGTCCCCCACTATGACACCAACCCGGGCAGAGATTCTCCCCAGGGCTCACACCCCAGTGTACCTTTCTCCTCTTTCTCCAGCTCTCCGCGAAGATCTTCTGAAGAGGTGACAAAACAAAAGTACGAGTGAATGATGAGGGAGAATGTTGACTAATATGACAGACACTGAGACACAACCTCTAATCCTAGACAGACAAACCTAGCATGCGGAAGATGCTATTATTCTAATCTAGAATATTCTAGATTATCCTAGAATATTCTAGAGTATAAGAATATTCTAAGGGGCTGGAGCGATAGCCCAGCGGGTAGGGTGTTTGCCTTTACGCGGCCGGCCCATGCCGGCCTGGGTTCGATCCCCGCATCCCATATGGTCCCCCGAGCACCGCCAGGAGTAATTCCTGAGTGCAGAGCCAGGAGAAACCCCTGAGCATTGCCGGGTGTGATCCAAAAATCAAAATATATATATATATTCTAGAGTATTCTAGGATACTCTAGAATATTCTAGAGTATTCTAGAATGTTCTAGCTCGTTCTAAAATATTTTAGAGTAGTATACTCTATAATATCCTAGAATTTTTTAGAGTATTGTAGTACTCTATGTATACAAGTATAGTAGTATTCTATGCTGATTGATATTTCTTTTTTCCACTTCTTGGGACATGCCCAGTGATACTCAGGGGTAATTCCTGGCTCTGAACTCAGGAATTAATCCTGTCAGTGCTGGGGATTGAACCCAGGTCATCTGTGTTTAAGGCAATCCCTCTACCCACTGCACTATTTCTCCGACCCTCTATTCTAATATTCTAATGTCTTTTACAGGCTCTTGAAGATCTGAGGTGCCAACTCCCTCTTTCAGCCTCCTTGGTCACTTTAATAATCCTCTCCCCAACCAACTCTACTTTCTGCCCTAGGCAGGCCCTGGACAACTTCCACCATCACTGTCCCACACTGATCTGATCTGCTTTTGTTTAGTGCTCAGCAGTGCTCAGGGCTTACTCCTGACTCTGCACTCAGGGATTACTCATGGAGGGGCTTAGAGGACCCCTATGGGGTACTAGGGATTGAGCTCAGGCTGGCCATGTGCATGGCAAGCAAGCGCCTTGCCTGCCATCTTATTGCCCTGGCTCCCTTATTACTGTTGCCGAAAAGGCACATACTCAGGACCCCAAGAGACCAGAAACACCCCCCGCCCACCAACCACTGAACAACCCAATGCCCCATCCCAGAGGTCCCTACCTTTAAATTTCTTGAATAGCCCCTTGAGAATAAAGGTCTTGAGGGAGACATTCCAGACTTTACTTTTCATTTCGAAGCAACTGTGGTGGGCTTGGGGGCAGGCACATTGCTACATCTGCAAGACGAGACTCTTGAGAGGGGCCCACGACACGGTCCCACTCCCCAATGGTCTTTCACATTTAGCACAGAAAGGGCTTGTTAAGAAGAGGTAGTTGGGGGTCAGAGTGATAGCCCAGCAGCTAGGGCGTTTGCCTTGCACGCGGCCAGCCTATGCCGGCCCGGGTTCAATCCCCGGCATCCCATATGGTCCCCTCGAGTACCGCCAGGAGTAATTCCTGAGTGCAGAGCCAGGAGTAACCCCTGAGCAATGCCAGGTGTGACCCAAAAAGAAAAAAAAAAAAGAAGAGGTAGTTGGGGCTGGAGCAATGATAGTACAATTGTAGAGCATTGGCTAGCATGCAGCCGACCAGGGTTCAATCCCTGGAATTCTATATGGTCCCCCAAACCCTGGCAGGAGTAATTCCTGAATGCAGAGCCAGGAATCACCCATGAACATTGCTAGTTGTGGCCCGAAAAGAAGAAGGAGGAGAAGGAGGAGGAGGAGGAGGAGGAGGAGGAGGAGGAGGAGGAAGAAAATGAGGAAGAGGAAGAGGCAGGAGACAGACAGGCAGACAGTGCCTGCAGCCAACCCTGGTTTGATCCCCACCACCCCATATGTTCCCTTGAGCCCCGCCTGAACTGACCCTTGAGTGCAGAGTCACGGGTAAGCCCTGAGCACAGCTGGTTGTGTCCACCACCCTCTCACAAACGAAAAGGAATGATAAAGAAGCACCTGGTGGGGCTGGTGGGTGTTCCGGGGGGCAGATTGCTTCTCAGGTTCAATCTCCAGCACCACATAGGGTTCCCTGAGCCCCACCCAGAGATCCCTGAGCACAGAGTCACAAGTAAACCCTGAGTGTAAAACCAGGGGTTGCCCAAAAGAAAGGTTATGGGTGTCCTGGGCCTGGCATGTAAGTTCAGTGGCAGAGCACTTACCTTGTGCATGAAGGTTCATGGGTTCAGTGAACCACAGCAGGAAGGGGATGAGTGAGGAGTATCTGTGTTGTAATACCCATGGCTGGGGCTGGGAGCGGGGCGGGTCAGGAGGTGAGAGGGCAAAAAGGGCTCAGAGGAAAAGGAAAAGCAGCTTGGAGTACCTCAAGGTAAGATCCACTCACCTGTTGAGTGTGTTTT
>JAJIBD010018686.1:0-14225 GCA_021461705.1 Cryptotis parvus | reverse complement strand
ATTGTTCATTTTTAAAGTTATAACTTATTTTGTATATTTTTCTTTGCTTTTTGGGTCACACTTTTTGGGTCACACTCAGCTATGCTCAGGGGTTACTCCTGGCTCTGCACCCAGGAATTACTCCTGGCAGTGCTTGGGAACCATATGGGATGCTGGGGATCAAACCCAAGTCGGCTGCATTCAAGGCAAAACACCCTACCGGCTGTATTATGCCGGCCTTTTTTGTGTTTTTATATAAAGAATAATTAAGAAAACAGTTTGTAATATATTTTTCATGTTCCCATAATATATTGTTTGTATCTGTATCATTTATAATTATGTATGTTTTATACTAATTAGCTAGTACCTGATAAACAGGAACTTAGATCATATTGATTTTTTTCAATATTGTTTTCATATCTATTACTTAATTGAATATAAAAAACTGAAAGAACTTAATATAATATATAATGTATTGGCTTGTGGCATTTTTTTCCCCTCTTTAAAGCGTTGGCTGCTTTACTTCGTGATGGTGAAACTTTGGAGGAGCTTATGAAATTATCTCCAGAAGAGCTCCTGCTTAGATGGGCAAACTTTCATCTAGAAAACTCTGGCTGGCAAAATCAACAACTTTAGCGCAGACATCAAGGTAACTATATATACATAAATCTGTAACACATTTGGGGAGCTAATGACTTCAGATTGTATCACAGCATAAAATGTTGAGAAATAATCCTAACATCAAGCCTTGTTACCTCTTTACCTGGAATAGCAGGTTTTAATAGTAAAAGTGGAGCCAAGTAAGGAAACTTCTTAGCACCAAGTCTGGCTTTCATTTCCTGAACAAAAGCTAAAATATGATAGTCTCAGCCTTCTATATCCTGCCTTCTGTTGAATATGGATTCTATAAGGAAGGGCCATGACTGCTACATTCCTCACTGCCTTTCCCAGGCCTTGGCCTACTAAAGAAACGGCCTCTACATTCCCTTTCTCCTTATCTCTCCCTTCTGTCCTGATCTCCTGTATTTGGATGTTTAGTTCTCAAGAGTTGCAATGAACTTTTTTTAAAATTATATTTTATTTTTCCCCAATTTTATCAGTTGACCATGGTTTATAACACTGTCAATGATAGTTTCGTGCATGCATTGTATTAATGCCCCACCCACCACCAGTGAGTGCTTGCTTTCCTCCACCATTATCCTGGGGTCCCCTCCTACTCACTACCCCTACCCCTTCAGCCCAGTTCTCTAGAATAGTTCTCCATTCTGTTGCCTTGGGTCATTCGTTGCTGCCCTACTATGTTCATATCCACATAAGACAGAGCTCATTCTTTTTTTGTTTGTTTTTGATTTTTTTGGGTCACACCTGGCAATGCTCAGGGTTACTTCTGGCTCTTCACTCAGGAATTACTTCTGGCGTTGCTCTGGGGACCATATGGGATCCTGGGGATCGAACCCAGGTCAGCTGTGTGCAAGGCAAACGTCCTAACAATTGTGCTATCACTCCAGCCCCAGAGCTCATTCTATTTATATCTTTCCCTCTATGATTGACTACACTCAGCAGGATATCTTCCAGTTCCATCCATATGGTAGCAAACTGCAAGATTTCATTTTTTATAGCCATATAGTAGCCCATTGTGTGTATCTACCATAGTTTCTTTAGTGATTCATTCCAGTTGTCAGGCACCTACTCTAAGGACCACAAAAAACTGATTTCAAAAAAGACTTTTCATTGCAGCATTAATCACAGTAGACAAGTGCCCAACAATAGATGACTGGATGAAGTTGTATATACATATAATGTCTGTGTCTCCCACCTCAGTCCTGACCCAGGGCCTTCCACTGAGACCTACCTCTAACACAATCTCTGGCCCATAGAAGAACTGCAGTTTTTCTTGTGTTAAATTTTGATACTCACATTTCTCCGTCAACAGTAGGGAAAGTTGGCAAAGGATAGAGACATTGGTAGTGACTGCTTACCATGTTTGCTGTCTTTGGCTTTTTCAGCGATAGAGGGCCTAAGTGTCTAGAGCAAATAACTCATTGGCTCTCCAAAATATAGTTGCTGGATCACAGGTAACAAACCTTGGGAATTTTCAGCGTATGTCACTAATCAATAGGGTTATGAAAATGATAGTCTGGGTCATACTGTTTTTTGTGAGGAAGTAATGGAATATTTGTACTACTTAGTTCATCTTTGAAAATGAAGCAGAGTTCCCAATTTGTAAAAACAGTTTTCCCCACCTGTCTTATACAACATTTTACCAGGAATAGTTTGTTAGATTTATTCAGTCCCCCACCCAAACATTTTTAAATGGAGTTTATGTTCTGGACTTTATATATTTAAAATACTTAAAAGTCTATTACTTGTATCACTCTTGTTGTAAAATGAATCTTACTTAGAACTTTTGTAGTTTGGTTTTGTTTTAGGGTCACACCTGGAGGTATTCCGGGGCCTACTTTCCTGGCTCTGGTCTTGGGAGTTTCTCCTTATGAATCTCAAAAGACCATATGTGTTGGTGCCAGATTTGGACTGGGTATGATTGATCCCTGGCACTGCATGGTCACCCAACGGTCCCCCAAGTATGAAGCTAGGTGTGCTACCCCACAAAAGGCAAAGGATTATTTGCTAAAGTAAATATTGTGTATGGACTGCTCCTTCTGTTCTTTTCCTGTCCTGAGTAAGTTATCTGCCATATCTTCAGTAGATAATTATAAGCAAAAGCTCTTTCACAATAGTAATGCATTGCTATTTAGGAGGAGGTAAATCCTGAGCCCAGTCAGGGTCAAATCTGGATTCTTACTATTCCATGAATTGATCTGAAATGATCAATTCACCTGATGTTACTTATTTGTCTATTCATTTAGGGCACTGAGTATCAAATGCACTTTGATAGTTTAAGATACAGCTTCTGAGCAACTGCCAGAAAATCGTAATTGGTGGGTCTGGGCTATGATCCAGTCATCTGCATTTTGAACATCTTCCCTCAGGGAATGAGCTACAGAACCTCAAATGGGAAACACTTCTTTATACCTATCTGGACTTTCCAGGCTGAATAATAAAAACCATGGTAGCTGGCTAGGTGGTCTTCAGATTCAGTGGATTAAGGAAGCTTCATTCCAGTTACTGTCCTTTAGTATTCTAGAGAGGCAGGCTTTCCTTTGAGGGGCATGTAGAAAACGTTGATTATGTTTTCACTGGTACAGTGGTTTTCAAATTATAGTATGTGGATGTCCTGAATTCACCCATCACCATCCCTGTGTGAGCAAAGTCAGTATTTTATGATGGTTTTGAGATTCCAAGTAAAGTTTTCAAATCATGAAAGAGTTGAGGGGCTGAAAACAAAGAGAAACATGTTTGGTTAAGTAAATTAAGACTACAAAAGGGTTCAGTGTTATTTCACTGACTCAAATATTTATAATTTAATTTGATCAATAAATACTTTAACATAGCTTATCTCTTCATAAGGTTATGATATATATTTGCTTCATATATTTGTATATATTTACATATAGTAATGATGTAACTTGCTTCTTTTTTTTCTTTCCCTATGCTTCCTGGATTTCTGCTCCCCTGCCTATTTTTTTTCTTACTTGTTCTATCTACCAAGCTTATTGACTTCAGTAATTCAGTGAAGGTACAGAACTAGTTATATCTTTACTAACATTTCCATGTTGATAATTCAATAAATTATACAGTCATGGAAAAAATCCAATTTCTCTATATTCAAGATAGACACTAGGTCAGATCACAGATGGACTTTTCTGGGGAGAGAAAAGTCAAACTGTGAGACAGTAATTTGTGCCATATAGTCTCACTAAATTCAACACAAGTACCTTTCCAAACTTGGGTCGATAGGATACATTCATTATTTGCAACCATAACCTCACTGACATTTTCCATTCATTTATAGGATTCCAAAGCCTATTTCCATCTTCTCAATCAAATTGCACCAAAAGGACAAAAAGAAGGTGAACCACGGATAGATATTAACATGTCAGGTTTTAACGTAAGTATTAACATTCTTTCCAATTCTACAGCCTTTAAAAATTATTATGAGTATGTATTGCAATCAATAATGTATAAGAGAATAGAGAGAGAGAGAGAGGATAGAGAAGAGAGGCAAAGTGCTTGCCATAGAAGCATGCCGGGGGGAGGGGGAAGGAAATTAGGGGACATTGGTGGTGGGAAATGGGCACTGGTGGAGGGATGGATGCTGGAACACTGTATGAATGAAACCCAAACATTAACATCTTTGCAACTGTATATCTTACAGTGGTATAATGAGAATTTAAAATAGAAATAAAGAGTAATCCTTAAAAATAATAAAGTAAAAATAAAAATTACTGTGAATTTGGCCCAGAGTGATAGTACAGTGATTAGGTCATTTGCGGCTGACCCATGTTTGATCTCTGGCATCCCATATGGTCTGAGCTCTGCCAGCAGTATTTCCTGAGTGCAGAGGCAGGAGTAGCTGTTGAGCATCACCAGGTTTGACCAAAATAAATAATAATAATAATATTATTATTAAGTATTATTATTATTGTGGATGTCTCTTAAATAATAGAACTTTTACCATTGCATGTAAATGCATCAACAATGTTAAGCATTATTTAGAAATGCATTCATAGACATATGAACAAAATTCATAGACAAAGTCTAGGTGTGACTTTATTTTAGTAGTATATTAGTGAATACCACAAATAATTGGCTTCTAATTGGTTTCTTGGTACTCTAATATGTCTGTGATGCTACGGATTAAACCCAGGGCCTCACACTCAATTGAAGTGCTGTACCAGTGAGCCACATCCTCTAGCATGGAGAACTGGCCTTAAGTGGTTTATGCGAATGGCAGGGAATATTCAAAGCCAGGTGTGGGGGTAATTAGTGCTTTTCCAATTCTTCGATTATAGTTACAGTGATAGATTTACTAATACATTCACATATGCATATATAGCCTTTCTGTGTTCAAAGTAATGTGAATATATTTTAAACACCTGATCTGTGAAATTCATCTTGGACAATCACTGTCACAGCCCTGTTTCCTAAATACATCAATTATTTATTTGAGACATTGGACACATTCCTTCTCAAGACTGTTTTTCACTTTTCTTCATCTATGAACTGAGCCATTTGATTCAAGTTTCTGGGATCTTGAGTTTTTTTGTTTAACCACTAGATAGGAAATGGTACATTCTACTAGTTTAAAATACAGCCACATTTCTAGTCTATTACATACTAGGTTTGGGTGAATGAAACTGGCTAACACATTTGGAGAGTTATTACCAGAATTGAATATATTAATGTGGGTGCTTCTATTTATGTTTTTTTTTTCCTTTTTGGGTCACACCCAGTGATGCTCAGGGATTACTTCTTACTCTGCACTCAGGAATTACTCCAGACAGTGCTCGGGGAACCATATGGGATGCCAGGGATAGAACCCGGGTTGGCCGTGTACAAAGCGAACGCCCTACCTGCTTTACATCGCTCTGGCCCTATTTCTCTCCTTTATGAAAAATAGGGAATTCTTTGGCTCAAGTCACCATTGGTATTGGACAAGGGGCTGTCCTATCTGCAGAGGCTAACTTAGACTTTTCTTATGTCTGGTAAAGTGCACCAGTATACTACAGATTCTGATAGATTTCTCTAGTCATTCTTCCCTGACTGATCATCTTAAACACTCCACTCTGTCTTTTCCCTCCTTAGAATCATTCATTGACTTCCCATTCACTCAGTTCAGTCTGAAATGTTGCACTTAGCATTTTAAAGTCCTACACAATCTTGGTTCCCTCTCCTTGCCTTATTATTTTCTACTAATTTGTATGAGCACTTACCCATTGCCCACCCATTAGCATTTTGTCTAAGCCCCTTTCCTAGTTCTTCAGTGTCCTTCATCCTTTTCAGCCTCACACTTTCTTTAGACCTTTTAAAAAGTATTTAATTTTATTAATTATTCATTCTGTGGTTCTGGGCATCAAATTCAGGGCCTCACACATGCAAAGCAAGTGTCCTATTACTGAGTTAACATCCTTAGTCCTTGGGACTTAATTTTAAAATCTAAAGTTTTTTAGGCCCCCCCCCACCTTTTTGCTTTACTTTTTTTTTTAGGCCCCCCCACCTTTTTGCTTTACTTTTTTTTTGGCAGGGAGTCACACAAAGCTATATGATCTGGTGTTATCTAGGGTATTTTTAAGTTACTGTATATTTAACATAGTTTTTCCTCAAACCACCCCCGCCCCATCCAAAACACTTTTATAAGAAGCATATGTTGGCTGAAAGAAGGTAGAATTATAGATCCAGCCTATCATTGTAGGGAAAAGGTTCTATATTTTTAGTACAGCCTTTAAACATTTTTTCTTATTCTGCTTCAACAGGAAACAGATGACTTGAAGCGAGCTGAGAGTATGCTTCAACAAGCAGACAAATTAGGCTGTAGACAGTTTGTTACCCCTGCTGATGTTGTCAGTGGAAACCCCAAACTGAATTTAGCCTTTGTGGCTAACCTGTTTAATAAATATCCAGCACTAACTAAGCCAGAGAACCAAGATATTGACTGGACTCTACTCGAAGGTAACTAAAAGTTTCTCAAACTCTAAAGTATGGGTCTGCAGAGCAGAAATGCACAGAGCACTGTGATTTCATAATATGACTCCCTCCGTTTCTTGATTCCCTTTTCCTTAAGCAAGTTTATACTAGAAGTAGACTCAAGTGCTCAGTGAAAAGTGGAAGCTGATACAAAGGGGTAATATAAATGAACAAAAGGTAGAGGTGAGCATATAAGTGAGCTTTTACATTAAAATAATCTAGTGGCACTTAGTTTGAAGCCTCTTAGTATGGAGACACATCGCCTGCTCGTGGAGTGGGAGAATTAACATTGTCAAAATGGCAATAATCCCCGAAGCATTATACAGCTCCAGTGCAATCCCTTTAAGATACCCATGACATTTTTCAAAGAAATTGATTAAACACTACTGAAATTTGTATGGAACAATAACACCCCCAATAGCTAAAGCAATCCTTGGAGAAAAGAAGATGGAAGGCATCATCCTCCTCAACTTCAAACGGTGATAATTAAAACAGCATGGTATTGGAATAAAAACAGACAGCCCAGCAGACCAGTGTAATAGAGTTGAATATCCTGACAACACCCTCAAATATATAAGCATTTAGTTTTCTTTTTTTTTTTTTGAGGAAAAGAAAAAATAAAGTTTATTGTTCTCTGGTGGAGGGTGTGGTGTAGAACATTATATGCATGAAACTATCATTAACAGTATTGTAAATCACAACACCTGAATAAAAGTTCAAAAGAAATAAAAAAATCTACTCTTCCCCACTTGTGGCAACATATAAAATACATTTACACATAATGTGTTATATACATTGAAGCCACGAAACACATCTTATTAGTGCATATGTCAAACACAGAGTGAAAGTACTGGTCACACTACTGAAAGATATCCTCAGTGAACAAGTGCACAATATCAGGGATGTGTTAGAGAGAAAGAGGGGTGGGAGTGATAATATAGCAGGTATGGCGTTTGCCTTACACGAGGCTGAGCAGGGCTTGATCCCCGGCATCCTATATGGTCCCTTGAGTACTGCCAGGAGTAATTCCTGAGTGCAGTCAGGAGCTAGCCCTGAGCATTAAAAAGAAAAAAGAAAGAGAAAGAAAAAAGAGAGATAGAAAAAGAAAGAGAGAGAGAGACAGAGAGAGAGATGACCTAGAGGAATTTTTGAGGATTTTTTGATGAACATACTTGTTTTGTTCCTTACAACTACAAGTAGAAAACCCTAGTCCCAAAAACATCTCACAGTTTATCTTGGAAAGGCAATGTCATATGGGAGAATTTTTATCTTGCAACAAAATGATTTTTAAACAAATTGTCTGAATTAAAAGAAGTAACATTGGTTTTTATTACAAGAAGTCAATTTTAACTTAAGCACAGTAAAAACAACCAGAAATGCATGAATGTGTTGTAATGTGTGCATAGTTATTACCCTCCTTTATACAGAAGTACAGCAAATGGAAAGTGTATTTGTAAGAAAGCACTGGAGCTGAGTTGTAAATAAGCATTTAGTTTTCAATAAAGGAACAAAAAAATATGAAGTGGCACAAAGGAAAGCCTCTTCAACAAGCGATGCTGGGAAAACTGGACAGCTACATGTAAAATAATGAGCTCAGAACTCAGAACACATGCACAAGTGTCTGATCAGAAAGAATTTAAGACTTCAGTATCAGACCTGAATCCATACAGTACATGGAAGAAAACAGGCAAAACCCTTCATGACATTGAAGCTAAAGGCATCTTCAAAGATGAAACACCATTGACCAAGCAAGAAGAAACAAAGATAAATAAATGGGACCACATGAAACCAAGAAGCTTCTGCACCTCAAACGAAATTGTGACCAAGATACAAAGACAGCCCATGGCTTGGGAAAGAATATTCACCCAATACCCATCTGATAAGGGGTTAATGTCAAAGAATATATCCAAGGCTTTGGTAGAATTTTACAGGAAAACCACATCCAACCCCATGAAAAAATGGACAGAAACAAAGAAGAAATGCAAATAGCCAAAAGGCCTGAGAAAAAATGTTCTCATCACTAATCATAGGGAGCTGCAAATCAAAAAAAGGCCAGTACCCTACACTCCTGTATTATCTCTCTAGCCCACCATATTTAATTTAATAGGAACATAAGCCTAAGATTTGAGCTGTCAATTTATAGTACCTTTGTTTCATTCTTCCACAGTCAAACTGAAACTAGCCCCAGTTCTTTTTGCGCGTAGCTGCTAAAAATTAAGGTATAATAGTAGTTAAGTTTAGGAATGGCTGAATCTATCTTCTAGGTATGTATGAGGTAGCATTTTTAAACAAGATAAACAAATGTGAGTAGTAGTTCATCAACAGTATCAGTATAAAATTGATATTGACTTTGGAGCCAAAAATTTGAATCAGGGCTAGAGTGTATGCTTGGCATGCTGGAGTCCTGAGTTCAATCCTTGGCACCATTATAGTTTCTCCAGCCCTGTGGCAGAACCAGGAGTGACCCATGAGCATTGAATCAGAAGTACCCCTCTCAAAACTTGTTTTAAAAACAAGTGATTTTGAAGTTTAGAATAATTTGTTGCTGTGAAATAGGTATGTAAAGTAGTGTGTAGTTTAACAATGAAGAGTATATGAGGGTTGTAAATCTGACTATAGGTTCATATGACAATTGGCAAAAGTTTAAATGAAAATTTAATCGATAGCATTGGTTGCTTTGAGATTTGGGGAGACTAGAAGGAGATTATAAAAAAGTTCACCAACCTCTAAATCACTTAACTGGTCAATTAAAATCTTTTTTTTTTTTTTTTGCTTTTTTGGGTCACACCCAGCTATGCTCAGGGATAACTCCTGGCTCTGCACTTAGGAATTACTCCTGGTGGTGCTTGGGGACCAAATGGGATGCCGAGGATTGAATCCAGGTCGGCTGTGTGCAAGGCAAATGCCCTACCTGCTGGACTATAATTCCGGCCCCAATAAAGATCTATTTTTCATTTAAAAGTTCAGCAAATTTAAAAAATATGCATGTATGTTGAGACACTATTTAGTGGAAAATATTGGGAAAATTTCCATCATTACAGAGGAAATACGATAATCTCATATAGTTTGATGATATATACACTATACAACATACTGAATAAATAAAATTTGTGATTATTCTTAATAGGAGAAACCCGTGAAGAAAGAACCTTTCGTAACTGGATGAATTCTCTTGGTGTTAATCCCCATGTGAACCATCTCTATGCGTAAGTCTTGCTACTGCTTTTATAAAGTGTTCTTATACAAATAGGTCAAGCTGTAAACATTTTCTAAATGTTTGTAATGATAGTGTTGGAAAACCTTTAGTTATGATTTCTATTACTATTTTCCAAACACATCAAATACATAAACATAAAAGTCCAAATGACTTCTTTACATGAATATATATATTTCTTGTATGTGTGTGTGTGTGTGTGTGTGAGAGAGAATATATTTGCAGGAAACTGATCTGTGAATCCACCTTGGGCAATCACTTTTATAGCCTTGTTACATCACTTTTATAGCCTAATTACATCAATTATTTATTCAGTGATGTTGGACACATTCCTTCCCCAAAACTGGTTTTCACTTCTCTTCATCCATGAAGTAGGAGCTGAACTAAACCATTTGACTCAAGTTTCTGGGATCCTGAGGTTTTTGGTTACCCACTAGATATTAAGTGGCACATTCTACTAATTTAAAATATAGCCACATTTCTAGTCTATTACATACTAGGATTGAGTGAATGAAACTGGCTAACCCATTTGGAGAGTCCTTACCAGAATTGAAAGTAACTGTTCAGGAAATTGGATGAGCTTCATGGCATTTCAGTATAACAGAGAAAAATAGAAGCCTTGGCTATTACCTGTTGGTTTTAGGTATCTTGATTAACAGACTAATGTTATTGCAAACACTGATTGCTTTTTTTTTAATTGTTAGTGACCTGCAAGATGCCTTGGTAATCTTACAGTTGTATGAGCAATTAAAGTTCCTGTTGACTGGAGTAAGGTTAACAAACCTCCATACCCAAAACTTGGAGCCAACATGAAAAAGGTAGATAATTAAGTTGCGATAAATGTTCATGAGCATCTATTTTTATTTTCAGTGTGTTTAATTATGTGTGTTTAATCTTGAGGACAGAAATTGTGTCTCATTCATCTGTGGGTGTTGTACACTATAAAATTTGAGAGTGCTTCCAGGCAGTGCCTAGGAAGCCCAGGGGCCCCACTCATAGATTTTGGCCAATCAGGTCAGTGATTCAATGAATGCAAGGGCCACAGGGTACAGTGCTGCTGGGCCCCACTATGCAGGGATTATTTGGGCACCTGGTGGGCCACACCCTATGGTACTTAGGTGACCTCAGGGCTGCATTCAGAGATGCTCAGGGGACTGTGTTGTATAGAATGCAAGACCAGATATAGAACCCAGACTGGATACTAGGCCTACACCATAACTGTTATACTGTCTTCCGACTCAACAGATGAGAACATTTAATCATTTACTTTGTGTGTTTACAGCTAGAAAACTGCAACTACGCCGTTGAGTTAGGAAAGCATCCTGCCAAGTTCTCCCTCGTTGGAATTGGAGGGCAAGACCTGAATGATGGGAATCAAACCCTGACATTAGCTTTAGTCTGGCAGCTAATGAGAAGGTAGGGCACATAGTTTTATTTTTCACTGTTATAATCCATGTTTCTGATCTAGTCATAATTTTTTGGGCTTTTTTCTGTTTTGCTTTTCTCTTTAATTTTTTTGTCTTTTGGTCATAACTTTTATGCAAATATGTCAATGACAACACCTTTGACAAATTTTTGTATTCAGATTCTGGAATAAACATCTAATACGTTGGATGATTAGCAAGAGATGCCTCCTTGAAAGTTAAGCAGCATAGTGGTGAATAACTCTTACTATTTTTTCATAAGAAGCCTTACATGTAGATAGAAGAAGCCTTATTTACTGTTAGTGAATTAAAAAAATCCATGTGCAAAAGTTATGACCAAACATTCCTTGTTACATTTGAAAAGATTCTCTAAACAGTAATGCTGGAGAGCACAACTTGTTTTAAGTCATTATCCCTAGTGGATTGCTACAGACTGTGTATGGGACTGCTCAGAAAGCATGGAAAATCTTCTCCAGTACCAGCCTACTATGTTCCTCGAGGTGTTGCAGGTTGGCTGCAGTGCCCAGCTGTGTCGACAGGTGGCAGACAGGAGACAGGCTTGTCTACACCCGGGCTCTGCCCGTGGACCCTGGATGGTTGATGGTCTGACATAGAAAACGACTGGGTCCCCTGGGGTGAACCCAGAGCTATGGCAGAGCCTGGCAAGCTACCTGTGGTGTATTCAATATGCCAAAAACAGTAATAATGGACCTCATTCCCAATGAATGGAGATATTACTGGTGCCCGCTTGAGCAAATTGATGATCAATGGGAAGACAAGTGATACAAGTGATACCACCCCTACTGCAAAGGATAAATCAATATGGAAAATATTTTTAATACAGCATGCCTATTTCCATTTGAATTTAGTCATTCAAACCTGTCTAGAGTCTCTTAGTGGACTTAGTCTCAGAAAATGAGACAGATATATATTTAAGGAAATAAAAAATGTATATGAGGATTACCCGGGGTTTGGGTCACCTGAGCAGCCATCCATGGCCTCAGAGTCTGGCTCTTTATTCAATACTATATGCTCCCCCACCCTGATTCCCAGTCTTGAGTCAGCCATTGTTTTAACTTCACAGACATTAAGAGCAGTTAGTAAGTACATAATATTTCACATGGCCAATTAGTATAGTGTAAAGTTAAGACAATTTAACTTCACAGACATTAAAAGCAGTTAGTAAGTACATAATATTTCACATGGCAAATTAGTATAGTGTAAAGTCAAGACAATTTCCTATTCTGTTTTACCCTTTGTGGTTCTCTACATTTTAAAGACCTAAATATGTTTTTACTCTTTACTGAAACCTTTTTTCTTTGCATGATATATTCTAAAAGGCCTAACCTTTTTTTGCCCGGGGCACTATCCCAACCTTAGGTGTTTGTGTTAGGGAGCTAGAAGAAATAAAGACGTGAAGGTAAAAAACTTTTGTTCAGTGATTGCAGATTTTCTTATGAAGTAGAGAGTGACCTTTTCTCCTGTTTCTTTAGATATACCCCTGAATGTCCTGGAAGATCTTGGAGATGGTCAGAAAGCTAATGATGATATCATTGTAAACTGGGTGAACAGAACATTGAATGAAGCTGGAAAGTCAACTTCCATTCAGAGTTTTAAGGTAAAATCCCTGCATATTTGATTATTCATCACTGGCTGCTAGAGTATCTCTACTTGGAAGGACAGTCTTTGGTCACTTTGTGACTCAGCATTATTGTAGAGCTAACATCCAGATATTCTTAATTATCTGGAATTGTTGGAACCTTTGATTAATAAAACAAATGTTAATTAGTGCCTGTGGAAGTCTCAGGTTTGTTTTCCTTTTACTCTAGGACAAGACAATCAGCTCCAGTTTGGCAGTTGTGGATTTAATCGATGCCATCCAGCCAGGCTGTATAAACTATGACCTTGTTAAAAGCGGCAGTCTAACAGAAGATGACAAGCACAATAACGCCAAGTAAGGGAAAATTCAAAATATTCTGGAAGCGCACAGGCAGGAAACACAGGTTCTGTCTCTTAATGGTATCATCTGTGCACCGAGGCCTACAGATTCTTCAGGGTGTTCATGCCCTCCTGAACTCAGCTTCCATTGCTAAGAATAGCATCTCACTTTTGAAATCCCAAAATTCCCATAAATTTTATCAAATTAGAAGGCTGACTCAGAGTCAAGCTAAAATATGGAAAGCACAAGCATCAGTACTGAGAAACAGTTCATTGGACCAATATTAATCTCTGGGCAGTCAGAGAACTTTTCTATTTAATTGTTATTAAATACCTACAAGTAGATTAAAAAAGAAATCACACTAGTGAAAATTTTCTGAGTCCCAGATTTTCGGGAACAGGCACACTTACTGGTGCTTAGGGGTTACACCTGGCTCTGCACTGAGGAATTACTCCTGGTGGGGCTTGGGGGACGATACCAGCTGCCAGGGGATCAAACGTGGGTCAGCCAAATGCAAGGCAAGTGCCTTACTCACTGTATTACCCCTCCAGCTCCTGAGTCTCAGATTCTTCATCAATAAAATGGGGCAATGATACTTAACACAGAAGGGTTTTTCCTATTCAACATGTAATTCAACGAAACCATCCTAGTGAAACATCCTTAATGCCAATGGGTAGAATTGAATGCATGCTCTATGTTACCATAATTTTAAAATTTTTTATTTCTACAATTACAAAGATATATAATTAAAAAGTTCATATTTGGGTTTGGTCATACAGTGTTCCAGCACCCATCCCGCCACCAGTGCCCATCTCCCATCACCAACGTCCCCGGTTCCCTCCCCCTCCCCCCCAGCACCCCTCCATGGCAGGTTCTTTATTTCTTAACATTTCTCTCTCTTTCTCTTTTCCTTTCCCTCCAGACTATGGATTACAGAACATACATTAAAGGATTGTCATGTGTATCTTTTGCCTCTATTTAATGCTCCAGTTCTAGGTTGGCATTAGTACCCCGACAATTGTTAGCACACTGTTCCATTTTCTGTCTTACCTATGTTTGTTATACCACCGTGAGATATACAATT
>JAJIBD010018676.1:0-17137 GCA_021461705.1 Cryptotis parvus | reverse complement strand
CCTCCCAGATCACCATCCTCACCACCTACACCGGGCAGCTCTTCTGCCTGCGCAGCTCATGCCCGCTAAGACATTTGCTGGGGTCAAGGTCCACGTAGTGGACAAATACCAAGGGGAAAGAGAATGACATCATCCTCCTGTCGCTGGTGCGCAGTAACCAGGAAGGCAAGGTGGGCTTTCTCCAGACCCCCAACCGCATTTGGCGTGGCCTTATCCCGAGCCAAGAAGGGGATGTATTGCATCGGAAACATGCAGATGCTGGCCAAAGGTGCCCTTGTGGAGCAAAATCATCCACACCCTCGCGCGAGAATCATCAGATCGGCCACACGCTGCGGCTGTGCTGTCAGAACCACCCGAAAGCGCACACCTTGGTGTCCAAAGCCTCTGACTTCCAAAAAGTGCCCGAAGGCGGCTGTAGCCTGCCCTGCGAGTTCCGGCTGGGCTGTGGGCATGTCTGCACCGGGCCTGCCACCCCCTACGACCCCCTACACAAGGAGTTCCAGTGCATGAAGCCGTGCCAGAAAGTCATCTGCCCGGATGGGCACCGGTGTCCCCTCGTTTGTTTCCAGGAGTGTCAGCCTTGTCAGGTGAAAGTACCCAAAATCATTTCTCGGTGTGGCCACGAACAGATGGTCCCTTGTTCCATGCCTGAGTCCAAGTTCTGCTGCCAGGAGCCTTGCCCCAAAGTCCTCAAGTGTGGGCATGACTGCAGTCACCTCTGTGGCGAGTGTGTGTGCGGCTGTGCTCAGTCAAGGTCACCGTGAAGCTCAAGTGTGGGCACAGCCAGCAGGTGAAGTGTGGCAATGTGGAAGACCTCATGTACGACCTGCCGTCGAGTGCACCACCAAGTGTGACGCCATCTTGGCCTGCGGGCACCGTGCCCTGGCTCCTGCCACAGCTGCTTTGAAGGGGCGCTTCCATGAACGCTGTAGGCAGCCCTGCCAGCGCCTGCTCATCTGCTCACACAAGTGCCAGGAGCCTTGCATCGGGAGTGTCCACCCCTGCCAGCGGACCTGTCAGAACCGCTGTGTCCACAGCCAGTGCAAGAGGAAGTGTGGGGAGCTGTGCAGCCCCTGTGTGGAGCCCTGCGTCTGGCGCTGCCAGCACTACCAGTGCACCAGACTCTGCTCTGAGCCCTGTGACCGGCCCCCGTGCTATGTGCCTTGTACTAAGCTATTGGCCTGTGGCCACCCTTGCATTGGCCTGTGCGGGGAACCGTGCCCCAGCAAGTGCCGCGTGTGCCACCAGGAGGAAGTCACCCAGATCTTCTTTGGCTTTGAAGATGAGCCCGATGCCCGCTTCGTGCAGCTGGAGGACTGCAGCCACTTCTTTGAGGTGCAAGCCCTGGACCGGTACATGATTGAGCAGAAGGATGACGAAGTGGCCATCAAGTTAAAGGTCTGCCCTATCTGCCAGGTGCCCATCCGCAAAAACCTGCGATGCGGGGCCAGCATCAAGCAGCGGCTGGAAGAGATCGAGGTTGTCAAGGGAGAAGATCCAGGGCGTGGCTGGGGAGATCGGCACCCGCCAGCAGCAGCTGAAGGCCATGCTGGAGAAGAGCCTCCTCTACCAGCTGCGCCCGAAGACGCTCGAGATGCTGGAGGAGAAGCTGGCTCAGAAGAACCTGTCGGTGAGGGATCTGGGCCTCGTGGAGAATTACATCAGATTCTACGACCACCTGGCTGGCCTGAGGGATTCCCTGAGGAAGTTCCACGTGGTCGAGAAATGGGGAGTGGAGATGCGCCTAGATCAGGTTCACGAGTGGATCGCCAGGAAGCGTCTGAGCTTCACCAGCCAGGAACTGGACGACCTGCAGAGTGAAGCGCAGAGACTCGCGTATCTGGTGAACCTGCTGACCCGGTGTAAGATGGCAGAGGGGAGGCTGAAAGGCAGCACCCTGGAAGAGGTCCTGAGTGTCCGGCGCATCCTGGAGAAAACCTGTAAGTTCACCGA
Organism: Cryptotis parvus; assembly: GCA_021461705.1. NCBI lineage: Eukaryota > Metazoa > Chordata > Mammalia > Eulipotyphla > Soricidae > Cryptotis > Cryptotis parvus. Next base: position 15,184 of record JAJIBD010018676.1, on the reverse strand, counting down.
GGAGGACGAACAGCTTGTGCAGAAAAAGATGGACGCTCTGAAAGCCTCCCTTCCCTGCTCTGGCCTGGGCATCTCCGATGAAGAGCGAGTGCAGATTGTCAAAGCTATGGGCTTTCCTAAAGGCCACTGGTTCAAGTGCCCCAACGGCCACATCTACGTGATTAGCGAGGTGTGGGGTGCCACGCAGAGGGGCATGTGTCCCGAGGTGTAGCGAGGTGATTAGCGGCGTGAACCACACTCTGGAAAGTAGCAACCAGCTTGCTCCTGAGATGGGCGGAGCCCAGCACCCTGCGTGGTCCGACACAGCCAACAACCTGATGAACTTGAAGAGATCCAGCGGCTGCTGTAGGGAGCGGCGCCCTGTGGCCTTGCACCCCAGCCCTCATCGGGTTGGAGCAGGCGGTCTCCTGAGCAACTGAAGGCGGCTTCTTCCTAGTCTTCTCATCTTAGCACCTATCTAAGGATCCACTTCTAGGGCTTGCCCACATTTCTAGGTTTACCCTGCGCTAGAACAAGCACTTTACCTCCAAAACTGAGAGCAGAATTAACACTTCTCCTCTTTTTTCTGTCTTGCAAGTTAGTGGACAGACTCCCTGGAGGCGTATGTGCAGCTCCACTGAGGGCTCTCTCCTTTATCTCTGGGGCCTGGCTCAGTCTTTTTCTGCAGCACTCAAGGGCCAGAGTATATGAGTTCCATTATTAGACTCATCTTAACTCCCAGGCCGCAACTTGCAAACTAACTTCTATTTTATTGTAATGACAGAGGCCCAGAGTCATAACCGTTTATCCTTCCACGGAGCACAAGAATCCTGCCCGCCTTCCTCCGTGGGGGCAAGTGATCCAACAGACACTTCACTAACACTGGCCTGGTCACATCTTCAGTAGAGGTTGAGGGGGCTAAAATGTGTCTCCATAGCGGGGGTCTGTGCCGCCGCCCGGGAGGCAGGCGTGAGAGCGGTGCCCGTCCTGGGACTTGCCCTTCGGGATGGTGATTTCTTTGCCTACAGTAGCAGTGCTGGTTCCCAGGAGAGATCCCAATGGAACTGAACTGACATTCGTTACCAGTAGCTTGCCCCTCTTCGTCTCCACACCTTCTGTTGCAGCTTTCGTCTGGGCAGGGTTAGCATGAGAGCAGCTTCTGCAGGCCCCGGCCCCGTGCCAGAAGCAGCCCCGCAGGCCTGCCGTCTGCCTACATCTGCAGTCGGTGTCCCCTGGAACAGACACTCAGGCATCTCAGGTCTTTCTAATTGGCGAGAAAAATGTCCCTTTCCTATGTATGCATTTCCTTTTTGTCTTTACTATGCACTTTAGCCTATAAAGCCGATTAATAAAAACAATGATTGAGAAAAGTTGGTGTCTGTGTTTGTACTTGGCTGTAGAAGCAGCTAAGCAGAGTGAGCCTGTGAAGCCGGAAATGGAGGTGCCGCCTCAGAGGGGGGCCCTTTGTGCTACAGTTCTTTGGCTCCCCCTTCTGGTACTGTTCCCACATCAGGGCGTGGTGCTTCCACCTGGGCTATGTTCCTTAGGGGCTCCAGCTTCCAGCTCTTGGCTTCCAATCCCTTAGCTGTGCTCACGGCCTCCCTCTGATGGAGCCAGAAGCAGTTGACGGTGTCAGTGACTGGCCAGTTGTGTGCGGTGGTACTGGGCACGGAGACCATGATGAGGCTTATGGAGCAGTTCCTCTAAGCCACTCATTGACCCTTCTGGCCCCCTAGAGAATCATTTTTAGTCATGAGCAAAGGTTGTGGATTGTTTGGGGGGTCACGCCTGCTGTTGCTGAGGGTTGAACCAGGGTTGACCAGATGCATGACAAGGGTCTTAACCTCTGTACACTCTGGGTCTCACAAAATATATATATTTTTTTCTTTTTTGGGGTCACACCCGGCAATGCTCAGGGGTTTCTCCTAGCTCTGTACTCAGGAATCACTCCTGGCGGTGCTCGGGGAGACCATATGGGATGCCGGGGATCAGACCCAGGCCAAACGGGCTGGCCACGTGCAAGGCAAACGCCCTACCCGCTGGGCTATCGCTCCGGCCCCAAATACGTATATTTTATGGACTGGCCCACACTTGTTTGCTCCAGGCTTCCTTCTGGCTAGCTCTATTCCCAATTATCACTCCTGGCAAGCTCAGGAAAATATATGGGGTGCCAGATTTGAACCCTGATTGGTTGTGTGCAAGACAAGCACCTTACCGCAATTATCACTCCGGCCCTGAGGTTTTTCACCTTTACAAAAGGGAATGGCGCTTCTTTGACCAGAGGCAATACTACTTCACAGAAAGATTTGGAGCCAGAGATAGTGCAGGGGTCAGAGAAAATAGCGCAGGCCGACTAACTCCAGTTCAAGGTCTGCCAAGACACACCCAAAGAACTTTCTGGAAAGGAAAAAGAATCACCTTTGGGAGTCACTCCTAAGCACTACTGCATGGGCCCAAAACCCCCCAAAAGGTAAAAAAATAGCACGTAAAGGATTCATACAATCTACAAAGAAACTTTTAATGCACAACTGACAACAGACAACACTTTAAAGAACACTTTACAGAAAGGAGAAAAGACTGCAGGGCACCCCCACCGTGGGCAGCTCATGACCTTCAGGCGGGCCACGGCTACTTCCTCCTCTTATACCTGCGAAAAACAACAAAGAATCAAACTTCAAGACAAATTAGTTATTTTTCTTTTTTGGGTCATACCTGTCGATGCTCAGGGATTACTCCTGGTGGTGCTCCAGGGATCATATGGTATGCTGAGAATCGAACCCTGGGAAAGCAAACACCTTTCCCACCACGCTATTGCTCTGGCCCTGAGAAATTAGTTTATCTACCAAATATTTCTCCTGCATAACTTCTTGCCCTCCAGCTCTGCCAACACTACCTGGATTTGTTTTACCCAGCAGTGCTCGGGGCAATCACTCCCGTAATTCCTCTACTCAGGAGTTAGGCTGGCACTGCTCGGGGCACCATATGGGATGCCAGGGATGGAACCCAGGTCAGCTGCATGCAAAGCCAACACCCTCCCGCTGGCCCACGGCTCCAGCCCCCACATTACCTGGATTTAGACTTGAAGTTTCCTCCGGCGTCTCTGGTGCGCCAAGCCCACCTTCTTCCTCTCTCTTCAAAGGGCGGGCTGCGGGCGGAATGAGATAACAATGGCTCACCACGGGACGAGCACTCCGCTGGCCTCATTTCCAGGGGCGGGCACTCCGTGGCCTCATTTCCAGGGGCGGAAGTTCTAATCCAGTGCGTGTGCTGGTAGGCCCAAACTCAAGCCTTCTCAGGATGGGGCAAGCCAAGTCCCTGCCCTGGAGGAAGGTCCAGGGCTCAACCCACCCACACCCACTTACAGAACATTCAAATGGCCCAGCCTGGCCCCCAGGACCCTCAGAGAGTTGCAGCCGTGCCCAACCCTGGTAGGCCTGAGGCAGCGCGGGGCTGAATCTTCCTGAAACAGGTACAGGAGCGGCACACGCAACATCTCCAAAACTCAGAACTGACAACTCAGCAGGAACACAGGAATCAGATGGGAGTTGTGTAGAAATCCACTACGCTCAATTCCCAAAAACAGTAGCACAGAGGCTCAAGAAGGAACTAAGGGCTCAGCAAGTCCTCAGCAACTTTGGCAGTAACCACTAGGAGCCGTGTGTTGTAACAAGCGGCGTACTTACTATGTCCCTGCCTGCAGAGGGCAGGGAAGGCGCAGTGCCGCTGCGACCGGGTTGGATACTGAGCTCCTGAAGTGACTGTACTATGAACAACTTTGAAATCACAGTTTAATACCCGACTACTGTAATCAACTTCGTCAATCACGGTGTTTTCCATGTTTGAAATGTTAGTTAATATGGTGTTTAATAACATTTCAAACATGAAAAACTATGTTATTTAATCATGGTGTTTAAATAATATTTCAAACATGGAAAAAACTTGGGGTTTGTGTATTAAAACAAGAATGATGGTAGGGCGGGGCGATAGCCCAGCGGGTAGGGCGTTTGCCTTACCGGGGCCGGCCTGTGCCAGCCTGGGTTCGATCCCGGCATCCCATATGGTCCCAAGCACGGAATTCGAGTGCAGAGCCAGGGTAGCCCTGGCTTGCCGGTGTGACCAAAAAAAAAAAAAAAAAAAAGAATGATGGGGCTGGGCGATGCCAGGTAGAGCGTGCCTTGCTGGGTTCGATCCTCGGCATCCCATATGGTCCCCGAGCACCGCCAGGAGTCATTCCTGAGTGCAGAGCCAGGGAGTAACCCCTGAGCATTGTCGGGTGTGACCCAAAAAGCAATAAATAAATAAATGAATGAATGAATGAATGAATGAATGAATGAATGAATGAATGAATGAATGAATAAAACAAGAATGATGATGTGTGATAGTACAGTGGGTAGGATGCTTGCCTTGCATGTGGCTTACCCAGGATTGATCCCGAGGACTACCAGATGTGGCCCAAAAACAAGCAAATGAAAGAATGGAAGTTCTTCCTTGGGCGGCTCTAAGACTCTTGGGAAATCTTAGAATCATCATCTACTTCCATGATGTTGCCGAGGGGGAAACCACATATTCCAAGCGTAAACCAAGGGGCTGGAGCGGTGGATGGCACAGCAGGGAGGGCGGTTGCCTTGCACATGGCTGACCTGGGTTCGATCCCCAGCAACCCGCATGTCCCCGAGCACCAGAAGGAGTAATTCCTGAGTGCAGAGCCTGGAGTGAGCCCTAAGCGTCACTGGCTGTGGCCCGCCAACAAAAACCTCAAGCGATTTCAATAATGTAAGGGGCCTGGGAGATGCTCGGTGGCAGCACACAGCCTTGCAAGTGGGAGGTCCCGAGTTCAATCCCTGGCTCTGGTGATGGCCAGTTCAGGCTGCCAGGCCAAGTGCTACAGTGGTGAGGCGAGTGAGGCATCCCAGCGCGGTCGGGGAGGAAGGAACCTACCCAGCACGATACTGTTTAAGTGCCTTCTTGCTCGTGTTGGTGAGCTCCTCGTCAAACACGGACTTCTTCCCCTGTTTTTGTTTCTTGGCTATTCACAGAAAATAATGTGTTACACACGGTTCATTCCGCCTCAAACTCCCTAATCCCCGAAACTCAGGGGATTTTGTACTCGTTTCAAGTTCAGTGGATGCTTATGATTTCTTAGATGAGTGAGCAATCAGATTCTGACGGAACGGGAATGGGTGCAGAGTCCAAAGTGCGATAGGCCCATAGACGGGCAAGGCCTAAAGTCCAGCCTCAGTTCATTCCACTGACTTCGTTCTCCCCAAGACCAGGCTCCAGAGTCAAAGGCGCTTTCTGGGCTCCGTGCGGAGGTTTCCTAAGAACCACAATATCGCTTTGCTACTTAGGGGCCAACAGAACTGTACATAGATTACTCAGAAAATGGGAGCTAGGGGGCCGGAGTGATAGCACAGCAGGGTGTTTGCCTTGCATGCACCTGCTGGGTTCAATCCCCGACATCCCATATGGTCCCCTGAGCACCACTAGGAGTAATTCTTGAGTGCAGAGCCAGGAGTAACCCCGAGCATCACAGGGTGTGACCCAAAAAAGCAAAACAAAGAAACACTACCAGAAAAAGCTGAGAACCTGGCTATGGTCCCCAAACTATCACCTCCACCATCAACATCAACATCAACTAAAAATGTGAGTTCTGGGCCAGAGAGTTAGTCCAGCGGGTAGGGTGTTTGCCTTGTGGCGCGAACCCAGGTTCGATGCCCAGAATCCCTGAGCATGGCCAGGAGTGACTCCTGAGAGTAGAGCCAGGAGTAACCCCCTGAGCATCACCAGGTGTGACCCGAAAGGAAAAGAGAAAAAAAGTGGTTCTGGGGCTGGAGAGACAGTCACGCCCAGGTGCGGTGCCTGCCTTGCATTCAGTCAACCGGGGTTCAATTCCCAGCACCCGGACGGTCCCCTGAGCACTGCCAGGAGTGATCCCTTAGTACAGAATCAAGAGTAAGCCCGAAGCACTGCCAAACATAGCCCAAAACCCAAGGAGGGGGAGAAAAGTGTGTTCGATATCATTCCAGAGAATTTCCTGCCAGCTTCTGCGGGCTCCCCTAAACATGCATACCGGGACCTCTTGCCGGCTCCTCCTCGGGCATTGCACGCGCCCGCTTGGCTCTGCGATTCCTCTTGGCCAGCCGCTCAGCAAACATCTGGGCCTTGAGAATTTCGAACTGGGACCTTTCCTCTGCCTAGGAAGAAGGCAGGAATGTGAGCCCGGAGCAGACCTATAGAAAAGGTACCCAACTCCTACGGGAAGCTACTCACTGTCATCTCGCCCTTTTTCTTGGCATCCTTCATAAACTTCTTCCTCTTCTTCTTTCCTCTTAAGGCCAAGTCAAACTCCTGCAGCGCTTTGGCAACTGGAAGAGAACATCAGACGTCACATGTTCTGGTCGCCTTTTGTTTCGGGATACAGAAGGACGGAAGAAACACACACATGAAACTTAAACTAAGAAATGCGCGCTTCAGAAGGGGACTCAGGATGGACTGAGAAGCAGCTGCGACACTCCTCTTCGGTTACCGCCGGTCCGATAAGGAACATCTTTGCCACTATTGCTCAATTTCTCCGTTCGAGACATTATTCTCCTGTTTTGGAAAATAAGCATTTCGGGCGGCAGCGATAGCCCAGCGGGTAGGGCATTTGCCTTGCACGTGGCCGGCCCATGCCGCCAGGTTCGATCCCCGGCATCCCATATGGTCGCCCGAGCACTGGCAGGAGTAATTCCTGAGTGCAGAGCCAGGAGAAACCCCTGAGCATTGTGTGAAGTAAAAAGCAAAAACTAAATAAATAAATAAATAAATAAATAAATAAGCATTTGGGGCTGGAGTGATAGTCCAGCAGGAAGGGCATTTGCCTTGCATGCAGCTGACCGGGTTCGATCCCCGGCATCCCATATGGCGCCCGAGCACCGCCAGGAGTAATTCCTGAGTGCAGAACCAGGAGAAACCCGAGTATTGCTGGGTGGGACTCAAAAAGCAAAAATATAAGGATTTAATTCAGCGTTAAAGTTCAAAATTCCAGGAACGGAGTGATAGCCCAGCGGGTAGGGCGTTTGCCTTGCGCTGGTCAGCCCATGCCGCCCAGGTTCGATTCCCGGCATCCTATATGGTCCCCGAGCACCACCAGGAGTAATTCCTGAGTGTAGAGCCAGGAGAAACCCCTGAGCATTGCCGGGTGTGACCCAAAAAGCAAAAAAATAAAGAAAGTTCAAAATTCCTATTCAACAGGCCAAAGCCCGATAAAGTCCAATTCAATCCCCAGCACCAGACTGTCCCATGAGCATCACTGGGAGCACCACTGTTCCCAGGCACTGCTGGATCTGGCGCCCAGAACAACACAATCCAAGAGGCAGAGAGAGAGGGAGGGGAGCGGCGGGGCCTGCCTTCCACTTCTCACCCAGCTCAGCTCCTGACCCACGCGGCCCTGGAGTCTGGACGACCCAGCTCACAGGCCCGAGCAGAATGGCGCCGTCACGCCCTGCACTAGCCACCAGAAAGGCGTGCGAGTCCCCAAAAGGTACACACCCCAGGGAGGCACACACCCCGGGAGGCACACACCCCGGGAGGCACACACCCCAGGACACACACACCCCAGGATGTACACACTCCAGGAGGAACACACCACAGAAGTAAAATATGAAAAAACTTTCAATTGTTTTCAAATGGCAAAGGAATATGTATTTCCTGACTTACAAATTCACAAAACACATATACCATAAAACCTACCATTTAGCCCATCTTTTCTTTCCAGTGCTGGGATCAAACCTCCTACAGGCCTCCTACAAACATGGGCTCTCCAACTGCAGTTTACACACACTGTGGAACTGTGCAGCTCACTGGCATCAGTGGATCACACTGTCCAACCGTCACTACGACCTGGGCTGAAACACTCCCGTCACCCAAACAGAAGCGCTGCAGCCACACGGCACCTCCCTCCTTGCAGCCCCTGGTCTTTATTCTGCTTCACAGTCACTGAAGTTGCCTAGTAGGAATCTCACCTAAGTGGTATAATAATCTTCTGTCTTTTGTATCTCAATTATTTCACTACAGTTTTTTTTGGGAGGGGTTTTTTTTGGGTCATACCCAGTGACGCTCAGGGGTTCCTCCTGGCTCTGCACTCAGGAATTACTCCTGGCAGTGCTCAGGGGAGCATATGGAATGCCGGGGATCAAACGCAGTCGGCTGCATGCAAGGCAAACGTCTTCTCCGCTGTGCTATGGCTCCCGCCCTTCAGCCTTGCAAGTCTATTATCAAAATTTAGTAAGGCTGAGGAAAAGCTCATTTTCTCACACTTTGTGCTTTCACTATTAACTGATGGACATGAGCAAAATGGTTTCCACCCGGCTGCTGGGAAATGCTCCCAGGAACACCGGCACAGTTGCTGTGAGCGTCACTGCTTCAGGCCTATGAATGAACTGCCGAGTCCAGGATAATTCTCTCTGTGGGTTTTTTTTTTTTTTTTTTTTGGGTCATACCTGGCAATGCTCAGGGGTTTCTCCTGGCTTTGCACTCAGGAATTACTCCTGGCGGTGCTCAGGGGACCATATGGGATGCTGGGGATCAAACCTGGGCCCGGCATGGGCAAGGCAAGCGCCCTACCTGCTGGGCTATTGCTCCGGCCCCGAATTCTCTCTGTGTTTTATTTATTTATTTATTTATTTGCTTTTTGGGTCACACCTGGCGATACTCAGGGGGTTACTCCTGGCGGTGCTTCGGGGACCATATGGGATGCCGGGGATCGATCCCGGGCCGGCATGGGCCAGCCACGTGCAAGGCAAACGCCCTACCGGCTGGGCTACCGCTCCGGCCCCTCTCTCTGTGTTTTATGTTTTTTTTTTTTTTTCTTTTTGGGTCACACCCAGCGATTCTCAGGGGTTACACCTGGCTCTGCACTCAGGAATTACTCCTGGCGGTGCTCGGGGGACCATATGGGATGCGGGGGATCGAACCCAGGTCGGCATGGGCCAGCCGCGTGAAAGGCAAACACCCTACCTGTTGGGCTATCGCTCTGGCCCTCTCTCTGTGTTTTAAAGGCGTCCCCAACATACTTTTTTTTCCTTTTTCCTCTCTTCTTTGGTCTGAAACCAACTCCTCTCAGGCTCTTGGTTCGCTGTCTCCTTCCCCTTCTCCAGAAGCCGCTTGGCCGTGTTGATCTGTAGGTGTAAAGGGGAGGCCTGCTATGATCCCTGATACAGAACCGGCAGCTGTGGACAGCGCCACCTGCGAACACGCAGGCTCCGAGGTGTCCGGCTGCGCCAACATTTCAGAGGACCACTCAGGCGCCTCAGCACATGCTTGGCCTGCGCGAGGCTGGGGTTCAATCCTGACCCCAAGCACTACCAGATCAGCCCATAGAGCTGGAACAGCTCCTCGCACCCACACACCAGAAGGAAAGAGCCAGAAGCAGCTCACCTGAGCCTCCGACTGCTGCATCTCCTTCTCCCTCCGCCTCCAGCCGCAGGACAGAATACACATCTTTTTCCATGTTTTCAATCTTGTCCCGAAACTTGAGGATAACATCTCAAGGAAAGAAAAGAACATTTTAAGAGCCGGGGCGCAGTCCAACTGGTAGAGCAAATGTCCAGAACAGGCAAAGGCCTGGTCCTCAGAGGATGCACAGGGGGCGCCGGGCTGGAGTCTGAGCACCAGCAGACCAAGAACCGCCAGGGGCCCAGATCCCCTCAACAGCACTAGGCGGGGCCCCTACCTAAGTACACAGGAACCAGAGATGGTGCCCAGACCTGAGCATACACACTCTCATGTGGATCCCTGCTCTGAAAGGGCCCCTGAACAATGCTGGCTGTGGCTCCAAACCCCAAACCCCTTTCATTTAGAGGAAAATAACGTGGTTTTAACAGGGCGCCCACACCCCTGGTACTAAGGAGCACACATGGCCGGATTGGGGTCACAGCAGCAGTGCTTGGGGTCTGTCTTAGTACCAGGATCTATACCAGGGCTGTAGTCGCAGCTGCATCACTTCTGAAGCAAATGCCTTAAGCTATGAACTAAATCTCTCCAACCCTAAGCAAACTCGAGTGTTCTTCCAATGTTCTTCCAATGAGTTCTCTGCCTAACACCTCCATCCCCAGATACCTAACGGTGTCCTCGCGGAATAAACTCCGAACTCCCTGGGCCTACAAAGGCTTGCAGAGCCAACAACCCCCTTACATCCCCACACCACCTATGGTCACTGAGCACAGCCAGGAGGGATCGTGAGCACTGCTGGATGCTGCTCTCCTCATTTTTTTTTTTTGGTCACACCCAGCGTCGCTCAGGGGGTTACTCCTGGCTCTGCACTCAGGAATTACTCCTGGAGGTGCTCAGGGAACATATGGGATGCCGGGGATCGAGACCCAGGCTGGCATGGGCGGCCGCGTGCAAGGCAAGCGCCCTACCCGCTGGGCTATCGATCCGGCCCCTCACCTGATTTTTTTTAAAGACAAAATGACTGGGAACTGTCCATACTCTGCATACAAGAGGCCCACCTTGAGTCCAGGGACCACATGCTTTCCTCGCAGGACAGCAGGAAGAGTGTTTGCCCTACAACTGGTCAACCCAGATTCAATCCCTGACATCCCACACAACCCCCCAAGAAGTGCCGGGAGTAATTCCTGAGTGCTGAGTCGGGAGTAAGCCCTGGTCATGGCCGGGTGTCACTCTCAAGTATCAAAAAAATAGATAAGGGGCGGGCGATAGCCCAGCCGGGTAAGGCGTTTGCCTTGCAGCGGCCGGCCATGCCGCCCGGTTCGACCCCGGCATCCCATATGGTCCCCGAGCACCGCCAGGAGTTATTCCCTGAGTGCAGAGCCAGGAGAAACCCCTGAGCATTGCCGGGTGTGACAAAAAAAAAAAAAAAAAAAAAAAAAAAAAAGATAAAAGCTGAGTGTAGACTTTGAGCATAGAGCCGGGTTCGATTTCTCAAGCACTGAGCTGGGAGCACCATGAGAACAAACAACTATGGCCCAAACCCCAGCCCCCAGATGGGGAAGGGTTTGTAGGGATTGCGTCCCATGGAGGTTGTCTCCTCCCTCAGGCTGGAAAGCCCGAAGGAAAGTTGGGGCCCAGGTCCATGGTCATTCTCTTGCAGAAGCGAGGAGGCGAGTGAGAGCTGCCCCGGCCCCCCAGGAGAGCTCGGCTCATCGGCCTGCTCCGCGCGAGCCCAGCGCGGATCACAGCCCACCCAAACCGCCTGAGCTGCCACAGCAGCACGGCTCACCTTTGGGGGAGGATCCGGGCCTTCACGGGGGCCTTGGCAGCCTTCACAATCTCCTTCAGCATCTTCCGTTCCTCTTCCCCTACCAGAGAGGCGGAGCGCCCAGCCCTGCCAGCGCGGCGCCGTTCGCCCCACGCGGTGAGCGTAATGCTTGATGGTGTTGGGCATTGTGAAGTTGATCACCTGAAGGTTGAGCCGAGGTCAGACCCAAGAGTCCAGAAACAGGGACCCAAAAAGGGCTTCTGGGGGGCGGGCGATAGCCCAGCGGGTAGGGCGTTTGCCTTGCACAGCGGCCGGCCATGCGGCCCGGGTTCGATCTCCGGCATCCCATTTGGTCCCCGAGCACCGCCAGGAGTAATTCCTGAGTGCAGAACCAGGAAAAACCCCTGAGCATTGCAGGGTGTGACCCAAAAAGCAAAAAAAAAAAGAGGGGGCTTCTGGCGTGAGCGGCACACGTAAGGCAGCTCGCTTAGTCTACGTGCGGAACTGCCATCAGAAAGCGGGGACTCGAGGCAAGTCAAGGTTTCAGGAAGTCGGGGCCTGCTCACCGTTTTGACTCCCTCGATGTCAAGACCACGAGCTGCCACATCGGTGGCCACCAGGATGTCAATCTGTTCATCCTTGAAACGCCTGAAATCGACAGAAGTCTTAGCAAACACACGGAAAAGTCAAGCAAAGGGGGAACCAAGCGACAGCACAGTGGAGAGCGTGTTTGCCTTGCGCGGCAGCCGACCTGGTTAGATGCCCGGCATCCCATATGGTCCCCCCAGGACCGCCAGGAGTAAATCCTGAGTGCAGAGCCAGGAGCAACCCCTGAGCATCGTTGGGCGTGACCCAAAAGAAAATAAAAAGTCAAGCAACGAGGTTTTCAGTGTAGCAGAATTAAGCCCAAACCCCAGCCCGCTCAGCCTGCGGCCACCAGAACATCCCAACAGCAAGCCAACAGCTCAGTGGGGGAGCACCAAGAGCAAGAATTTCACTGCCCAGAAGTCCGAGCCACAAAGTCTGACAAAGAGCTGCTGCTGTGATGGAGGCGGAGGAAGCGGCGAGCCCGGAACAGGCTCAGAAGCCTCTGGCGAGCAGCCCCTGCTCCCTGGCACTGGCCCTCACAGCCTGACTCCCACTGCCGACTGTGCCGGCAACACCAAAACAAATGTGTGATCCTTGGCCAGTGCCACAACCATGTGCGTGGCACAACATTTAAGCTGCACAAACATGTTACACAATCCTAACCACTAGGTGTGACCCTAAAACCAAAATGTAAATAAAACTTGAGGCCAGGAGATGACTCAGAGGGCCAGAACCATCCCTCAGCGCCGCCGTTGGTTCTTGGGACGTGGCACAAAACCCAAGATCTGGGTTAGGGATGTGGCTAAATAACAGACCACACCTTGCATTGATGCCCTAGGTTTGATCCCTGGCACAGGAAAACAGAGGGACCAGATACTATCTTTGCGGCCAAACTTATTTGATCAAGGGCAAGAGCGATAGTCCAGCGGGTAGGGCGTTTGCCCTGCATGTGGCGCGATCCAGTTCAATCCCCCGGCATCCCATATGGTCCCCCCGAGCATCGCCAGGAGTAACCCCTGAGCATTGCCGGGTGTGACCCAAAAGAAAAAAAGACTTATCCGATGGGGGCTAGAGTACAGTAGGTACGGCGCTTGCCTTGCAAGCAGCCTCCCTGGATTCGATCCCCAGCATCCACATGATCTCCCAAGCCCCTCCTGAAGTTAACTGCTAACTGAAGATCCAGGAGTAACTCCTGAGCACTGCTGGATGGGGCCCAAAAGCAAACAAAAACCCTCATTCTATCAGACCCACACCTATCACTCTACTAGGAAAATAAGAAAACAGAGCATGCGCTGCGGAGTGCCGGGTCACAATGGGTCTCTCTCCTCTGGGCCCACTCAACAGCACCCACACTCACCCTAGGGCACAATCAACAACTTCTGGGGCCAAGGAGACAGCTCCAAGGGCTGGGCACATGCTTTGCACACAACAGGTCCCCAGCAACAAACGGTGACCCAGGCACCACTGGGAGCTAGTCCCAAGACAAAGCCTGTGCAGCCCTGAGCGCGTGCGGCGAGGGCAGCAGCATTTCCGCTCTAAACGAAGCTCTCAGAGGATCGAACATGACAGTGTTGTAGTGGCTCAACTAAACTGCTGCGGGACTAGAGAAACAGTACAGTGGGAGGTCACCTGCCTCGCGAAGAGCCAACCGGGGTTCAATCCCCAGAATCCCGTATGATCCCTGAACACTGCCAAGAGTGTGGCTCTGCAGAGCCAGGAGTAACCACTGAGCATTGCCAGGTGTGGCCCAATATAAAAATGAAAAAAATCAAAGACTACCCAGCTCTGCTGGGCTACTCCTGCTCTGCACTCAGGCATCACTCCTGGAAGATGGGGTGCCAGGGGATGAATCGGGGGTCGGCCACACACCTAAGGTGCCGCAACTCCTGTCCCTTTTCTCGGGCTCGAAACAGCCCCAGCATATTGAGGTTCTCCCCCCTCTGCTGGTCCGGTCCACGCGATGAGTGGGGCGGCGCGGCCCCTTCCCCCCTTCACCTGAGGGCCTCCAGCGCTGCGTCTGCGACAGGTTGCCATGGAGCTCCCCACCTGCAGCCCCATGAGGCCAAGGGCGATGTGCATGCGGTGGGCCTGCTTCTTGGTCTGGGTGAAGAGCATCACGTGGTCCGTGAAGGTTCTTGTCAGCAGCGCTAGCGGAAGGAAGAGTCAGCACGAGCATCTCCAAAACCGCCTCCTTGTCTGCCAAGTGGCTGTGCTGGGGAAGGGGAGGGGCGGGCCTGCCTGGCTCTCCAGCGCTGGGTCCCAGAGCCAGCAGAAAAGCTCAAGTTCCTACTCCGTGCCCAGTGTTGTGAAAGGCAGGGGAGAGGGGCTGGAGGGCAGTGCCAGGGCAGGCTCCCTGAAGAGGCACAGGGAAGTCGCTGGCGAGTGTCACTGGAGCACCAGAGTCAAAAAGAACCAAGGCGGGGCTGGAGTGATAGCTCAGCGGGTAGGGCGTTGCCTTGCGTGGCGGGGTTCAATCCCCGACATCCCATATGGTTCCCCGAGCACCACCAGGAGTGATTCCTGAGTGCAAAGCCAGGAGAAACCCCTGAGCATTGCAGGGTGTGACCCAAAAAGCAAAAAAAAAAAAAAAATAGAACCAAGACTCCAAGCACCAGAGACCTGGGCCCAATGCCTAACACACTCACTACGGAAGATATGTCGATCACCAGGGACAAACCCACTGGCCAGTACTCAAGAGGCCGGGACGAAGGCCAGAGTTATAGTCCAGTGCGTAGGGGCATTTGCCTTGCACGCAGCCGACCCGGGTTTGACTCCTGGCATCCCATATGGTCCCGGGCACCGTCAGGAGTAATTCCTGAGTGCAGAGCCAGGAGTAACCCCTGAGCATTGCGGTGTGACCAAAAAATTAAAAAAAAAAAAAAAAAAAGAGGCCAGCATGAGGGCTCAGGCCCCTGGCGAGCAATCCTTGCTGTGCGCTGCAAAGGGGCTACTGCCCAGGACCGGGGAGGATGCAGCGCCACTAGGAAGCTACTGCAATTCTCCGGGCCACTGCGGGGAACTGCCCAGACCAGGGCGGAGTCGCAGGCAGAAGCAGCTCAGGAGGGCGGAATGAGGACTGGACGGAGAAACCAAGACACAACAAAGGGAAGGGCGACGAGGCTCTGGGCACGAGCCCCAGAGGCCAAGCGCAGCCCCACACTGCGGTTCAGGGAGACTCATGAGGAGGGCCGAGGGACTACTTTGCTGCCCGTCCGCCCTGGCTTGTCACCTGCCACGATGGCTTCCCGGTCCCCTTCCCGATTGGGTCGGATCGGATAAACTCCTGCCGCAGGAAAGGGGGCCACATCCGTGTTGCTGTTCACAAATATCCTGACAGGATTCTTCAAGGAGACGGGAAGCCAGATCTTTCACCTGCAGGGCACAAGGACAGGCTTGGGCAGCTGCAGGTCTGGCTGA
>JAJIBD010018673.1:0-12794 GCA_021461705.1 Cryptotis parvus | reverse complement strand
CCGCTATTGCAGTCCCAGGAGGACCACACTCTTGGCGGCAGGGGTCACACACCTGCACCTTGTTTGCTATGGGGTCTATACCCTGGGGACCACGTGGAACCGCCTTGAAGCATCTCCCGGACCCTCGTTCCTGCGAATAAGCTCTCCTCAAATCGCGTGGGCTGCCTTTGCCTCTGGTGCGACGCCAGCTAGTAACAGAGTCCCTTGCCCTTGTTTTCCTGAGCTGTGGCTCACTTCATTTTTCATCCCGGCAGGGACAGGGAGTGACCCTGACTTGGCTCTTCCCAACAGTCCTTACCAGTCACCGTGTCCTCGGACGACTTTCCAGACTCTGGGGCCCCTCGCACCCTCAAAGCCGCACGTCACTTTCTGGGAAGTCGCTGCAGCCGCGGGCCCGCGGGAGTCGGGTCAGAGTTCTCCCAGGCCTGCCTGCAGCGTGGGCCGACCTTGCACTCCCCCCCACGCAGGCGCTCCCATTGGCCGAACCCCCATGCACAAAGGGGCCCTCGAGGAAGCCGAGCGCTGACACACCGCGGTTCTAGCTCTCATCTGGTCCCCACTGGTGGCTGGGAACAGACCGCCCGCTGCCTGCCTACTCATGAGGCACCTCAAAAGAGTTCTCAATAAATTTCAGTTATTAACAAGGAACTGCTCTATTAAAAAGGGGGATGCCACTTGCAAATAACCTCCTATTAAGGCTCTGCTTTTTCCCTGTATTATGGAGGAGTTGGCAGCACAGCCCTCTGAGACAATGGGCCCCACAGTGAAAGACAGAAAACCACAAGGCAAGGTTTTCTTCAGCTTGTCACTCAGAGCTGAGGGCTTCTTTCTGGGGCGAACTTTGATGTGGAGGCACAGAGTGCCCCGGTCCAGGGACCATTTCAATCTTCAAGATAAAGTTCTGGGCAGTGCCGCCGCTCTGAGCCAGGATGGGCCGCCAGGACACCCTGAGAGGCGAGGCTGAGGCAAGCGGAGGACCGTCAAGGCTTCCTCGGGGAGTTTATCTCTGAAGACAGCTACGTAGCCGGCGTCCTTACAGCGAAGACAGCCACGCGAGCCGCCCTTACAGCGAAGACAGCCACACGAGCCGGCGCCCTTACAGCGAAGACAGCCACGCGAGCCGCCGCCCTACAGCGAAGACAGCCACGCGAGCCGCCGCGCCTACAGCGAAGACAGCCACGCGAGCCGCCGCCCTACAGCGAAGACAGCCACGCTGAGCCGCCGCTCCTTACAGCGAAGACAGCCACGCGAAGCCCGCCCCACAGTGAAGACAGCCACGCGAGCCGCCGCCCTATAGCGAAGACAGCCACGCGAGCCGCCGCCCTTACAGTGAAGACAGCCACGCGAGCCGCCGCCCTTACAGCGAGTGGGAACAGCTCACATACTTTGCCCACACCATTCGGGAAGGTTCAGAAACAGGGCGGTGGCCACGCGATTGGCTCTGGAGGAAGGCCAGTGGCCATCACGCTTCTGTAATACTCAGCTGACCAGAGTTTTCGCAGGCTGCTTTGGTCACATGAATTCAATGGCTCACAAAACGCCCCCGCAGGAAGGAGGGGCAAAGGCGGGCTGTAGAGATGGTCCAGGCGGGAGGCGCCACCTTATGCGCAATGCCCGCTTTGATCCCTGGCACCATACAAGCACTGCCAGGGGCTTGCTCCTGAGCCAGGGCCAGCCTCCGGCACTGCGGGGCATAACCCACCCCCTGACAGAGGAGAGGCAGCAGAGCTGTGGCCAGGGCACGGGCACTTGCTTTATGTGGTGGAGGCCCTGGGTTCAACCCCCCAGCTCCTCTCTCTGTCCCTCTCTGTCTCTGTCTCTCTCTCATACACACACACTCACACACACACTCTCACACACTCTCACACACTCACACACACGCATACACACACGCATTACACACCTCACACAAATTCACACGCACACACATATGCACACACACTTGCACACACGCACACACACGCACATACACACATGTAAGCACACATGCACACACACGCACACACGCACACACGCTCACTCACTCACACACTCACACACACTCACACACTCTCACACATACACTCACGCACACACACTCATACACACTCTCACACACACTGCACACACACACCCTCACACACATGCACACACACATGCACACACACACGCACACACACTCATACACTCACTCACACACATGCACACACACTCACACAACAGTCACTCACACACACGCACACACTACGCACACACTCACACAACACTCACTCACACACACGCACACACACTCACACAACACTCACACACTCACACACACGCTACACACACCCCGAATGCCAGCAGCACATGAAAAGGTGCTCATCTTCAGTCAGCGTTAGCACCAAGCCAGCCACAGGACTGGAGCCCTGGTCAGCTGGTGGGCACTTGTCATGCCTCTGGCTCAGCTGGGCTCAATCCCGCACCCCACACAGTCCCCTGAGCACCGCCAGGAGTAATTGCTGAATGCAGAGCTAGGAGTAAGACCTGAACATCGCCTGGTGTGGCCCCAAAACAAAAAACAAAAGAAAATAAAGGAAGTAGAAGGCATACCCAGAACCGGCTGTAGCGGCTGCTTTGCTGCTTAAGCAGAGCTCCTGGGTTTGGTTCTTGGCACTGCCAGGAAAAAATTAAAAAGCAAATGTGAACCACCAGAGCTATCAGCTATCACATCCCGTCCGCTGACGGGACCGCTGATAGGGGCAGCCTCCGGAGAGGCTGAGGAGGGGGTTCCCGTGTGCAGGAGCACGGAGCGCCCTCCACAGCCGGAGAGAGACGAGAGCAGCAGCCCCCGAAGCAGAGCAGGTCTGGAAGAGACACTCTGCCCGCTCTCCCTTTTTCTCTCCCTCTCTCTCTTTCTCTCTCTCCTCTCCCTCTCTCTCTCCTCTCTCTCCCTTTCTCTGCCTCTCTCTCTTTCTCTCCCTCTCCTCTCTTCTTCTCTCCCTCTCCTCTCTCCCCTCCCCCTCCTTTTGAACATCACGGTCTGCAATGCAGGTGTTGGAAGCTTCTCCTCTATGTCCCTTTCCCTCCTTTCAGCACTCAGTTCTTGTCCAGAGTGACCATTTCCGACCATCCTTTTCATGGGCCCTTCTCTGTTCTAACTGCTGTCCACTCTTGTTCTTTGGGGCATTGTCACAGTAGCCAAGTCCGTGAGACTCACCTAAGTGCTCACGGACTGTTCCAGGGCAAAAACCGCCATGTTCTCAGCTGGGGCCGGAATAGTGACTGGAGCAAGTGTGTCATGAGAACCTTGGCAAGCTGCGGGCTTAAAGAAAGCAGAAGAGAAGACCCAGATATAGCTCAGACTAGGTTTTTCAGCAGAAAACATGTGCGAAAATTGTGTCAATGGGAGACCCCTGGCCTGAAGCTAAGGGGACAACCAGCAGGAACAAGTAGACCACAGGATGGAAGCAAGGCTGGCAGGGCCGCTGGTTGGGGCAGGGGCCGAGGCCTATTCTCCGGCTCGAACAGGAGCCGCTTGGGTGCTGGCCCCGGTCGGGGCTTGTCTCTGAACCCTAGAACTGCCCTTCCTGTTGCTCCCCAGCTCTAATGGCCCAGAGTATATGACGTCCAGCTCATGGCCTCAGAGCATGTGTGAGCAGCAAGGCTGGGTGTGCAATCCCCAGGGGTGTCGGCAACAACAACAACCACAACAACAACAACCACACACACACACACACACACGGGAAGGAGCAGGGGAGACTTGGGGTCCGGGGAACACAGCCTGGCAGAGCGAGGAAGCTGAGTCCGACCTGGCATCTCACAGCACCCCTTCCTGCCCGGCACTGCCAGGGGAGGCCTTGTTTCTTCCTGGTACTGCAGGGCCCGAGCAGTGCCATGTAATGGGGCCACATAATGGGGCCACGTAGTGGGGCCATGTAGTGGGGTCCCAGCACTGACCCTTCCAGCAGAGTCGGCCCATATGGCCAGGAGGGGCCTGAGTCCCCAGCTCTGCCGAGCGAGGCCACTTGTACAAAATCACAGCTTGTCACTGCCATCTTCTTCCAGTTCAAACTCACAGGGGGCTTTTAGGAGTCACCTTTGAAGGAGGATTAGGATTAGCCTAAAGAGCAGCTGCCGCAAACCTTTCCAGAATGTTCCTGGCACCTTCACACAGAATTACAGTGCTGAGGGAAAGAGCCTGAGCGGGCCGGGTGAGGGGAGGTGGACATTCACGAGAGCCTGTCCTGGGAGCAGGGGCCCGGAGTGTGTGTGACTGCCACTAAATCGCCCCGCCCACAACACGTGTGTCCGTGCAGATCTGGGAAGCTTCTGTCCTGATCAAGATGCTGTTGGGCTTTGGGGTTACTGCCCAAACGCCTCAGGGATGCATTTTGTATGATTCACTAAGGACGTTGGCAGCAGAGCCTGAGGAGAAACCTGTCCATCTCCCTCCCCCACATGGGCCCCTACCCCACTTTACCTGTAAAGGACAGTAGCCAGGGCCCCTGAGGACACATGGAACATTCTGGGCTCCTGCGCCCACACTCAGTGGGAAGGAATTCGAGTTGGAGGGCTGTTTCCCAGGGTCTGGAATCTGATCTGCTCCGTCAAGTCGATTTTGTATTTTCTCAATAGCTCTCCATTCTTAGGGCAAATTTGGCTAATTTTATCTTGTGTTTCATTTCTTATTATGACATAAGCATATTTTTCATGTTAACACAAATTCTTCAAAATCCTTTAATATGGGATATGATATCCCATCAAGAGTCAAATTATTCCTCTGGTTACCATTGAGGGTTTTTTTTTGAGTCATTTCATTGATATTAATACTGCAATTAATGCTGCAGTTAAAGTTTTTATGCCATTAAAGGTTTTTAATTGGGGAGAGGAACACCTGGCGCTCAGGGCTTGCTCTTGGTCTGAATTCAGCATCACGCCTGAGGGGCTTGGGGAACACAGGCGGTGCCTGGAACCAAACCGGGGCAGCCACACGCAAAGCAAGCGCCTCCACACCGTACTGTCGCTCAGACAATGGCTCTTTCTTTTCTTAGTTTGTGGGCCACACCGGTGGTGCTCGGGCACTGAAGCAGTGCTGGGCCTGAAACCCAGGTCTCTGGCCTGCTGTGCACCAGCTCCAGCCACTGAGCTGTCTCCCCAACCGTGTTTCAGATTATTTCTTGGTCTGATTCCATCAGTGGGACCACTTAGCCCAAAGGTGGACTGATTTTTCAGTCTTATTTTTTTCTTTTGGGTCATACCCAACGATGCTCAGGGGTTACTCCTGGCTCTGCGCTTAGACACTGCGTGGGGACCATATGGGATGCCAGGGATCGAACCTGGTCAGCTGCATGCAAGGCAAATGCCCTAACCGCTGGACTATCTCTCCGGCCCCCTGTCTTTTTCAGTCTTTTGAGCCTATTTTGTTTATGTTCTTCGGCCATACCTAGGGTACTCGGGGCTCAGTTCTGGCTCTGTGCTTACGCATCGCTCCTGGTGGTGCTTGGGGGACCATGTGGGGTCCTGGGGATCAAACCCAAGTTGGCCATGTGCAAGCCAACACCCTCCCCACTGTACTATTGCTCCAATCTCTTGAACCCTTTTTTTTTTTTTTGCTTTTTGGGTCACACCTGGCAATGCTCAGGGGTTTCTCCCTGGCTCTGCACTGAGGAATTACTCCTGGCGGTGCTCGGGGGGACCATATGGGATGCCGGGGATAGAACCTGGGCCAGCATGGGCGGCGTGCAAGGCAAACGCCCTACCCGCTGGGCTATCACTCCGGCCCCTTGAACCCATTTTTAGGGTCAACATTTTCGACTTGTATCATTTTTCTTTAGTTTTTATTTAAGTTAAAATGGCTGCGCCCATTTGTGGGGCGAATAGATTCAATGTAAATATTTCTGATAAAAAGAGAACTGGAAATAAACCAGGCAAATCCATGATGGCCGCTAACCTTATTCCTTCCACGTCTTCTTTCTTCCCTGTGCGTCTAGAAATATCAACTTTCAGAGACAGATATATTTATATCGTCTATTTCTAATCTTGGCTGCATAATATACCACTGTCTGGAGACATTCCCTCTGAGAACCACGAAGTCTGGACACGTGGAAGGTTTTTCCTGTACCAACACGTGATCCGAATGACTGAGCCCAACATCCGGGGCCAGGTTTGAGGCGCTCTTGGAGTCGTGAGAACTCTGCAAGGTCCGACTGTTCTGCTGAGAGGCTTCAGCCACAGTCATGCCAAGAATCTCTCTCTCTCTCTCTCTCTCTCTCTCTCTCTCTTCTTTTTTCTTTCTTTCTTTCTTTCTTTCTTTCTTTCTTTCTTTCTTTCTTTCTTTCTTTCTTTCTTTTTCTTTCTTTCTTTCTTTCTTTCTTTCTTTCTTTTCTTTCTTTCTTTCTTTCTTTCTTTCTTTCTTTCTTTCTTTCTTTCTTTCTTTCTTTCTTTTCTTTTCTTTCTCTTTCTTTCTTTCTTTCTTTCTTTCTTTCTTTCTTTTCTTTCTTTCTTTCTTTCTTTCTTTCTTTCTTTCTTTCTTTCTTTCTTTCTTTCTTTCTTTCTTTCTTTCTTTCTTTCTTTCTTTCTTTCCCTTTTTTTGCTTTTTTTTGGGTCACACCCGGCAATGCTCAGGGGCTTCTCCTGGCTCTGCACTCAGGAATTACTCCTGGCGGTGCTCGGGGAACCATATGGGATGCCGGGATCGAACCCAGGCCAGCATGAGCCGGCTGCGTGCAAGACACGCGCCCTACCCGTTGGGCTATTGCTCCGGCCCCCTTCCTTTCCTTCCCTTCCTTCCTTCCTTCCTTCCTTCCTTCCTTCCTTCCTTCCTTCCTTCCTTCCTTCCTTCCTTCCTTCCTTCCTTCCTTCCTTCCTTCCTTCCTTCCTTCCTTCTTCCTTCCTTCCTTCCTTCCTTCCTTTCCTTCCTTCCTTCCTTCCTTCCTTCCTTCCTTCCTTCCTTCCTTCCTTCCTTCCTTCCCTTTCCTTCCTTCCTCCCTCCCTCCCTCCCTCCATATCGGTGTGTGTGTACACATATGAATACAAGTGTAAATGTGTGCATGTACTGTAATTATTTGTTTATTTAAAATTTTATTGTATCAGCATGAGAGCCACAATTACAAGGCTGTTTCTCATTGGGCTTCAGTCATACACTGTTCCAGCACCTGTCCCTCTACCGGTGCACATTTCCCACCACTAATATCCCCAGCTCCCCATACCTCTCGCCCGCCTGCCTCTATAGCACTTTTCTTCTCTCTCCATCTCCTTCTCATTCCTTTTGAGCATTATGGTTTGCAGTTCCAAGTAGTGAAAGGTTGTTGGTTATATTCCTGCGCTTCCTTTCAGCACTCAGTTCTCGTCCAAAGTGGTCATTTCCAGCTATCACTGTCACAGTGGTCCCGTCCCTGTCCTAACTGCACTCTGCCCCCACCCCCAAACTTCTGGCAAGCTTCCAACTGTGGGTCAGTTATCCTGGCCCTTGTCTGCAGTCACATCTGTAGATGTGCAAGGTAGAGTTAGAGGTGTATGTAGGAGCATATGTCCATTTGATCTGTACGTGCGTGATGTTTACGTACACCCAGAACTTCCTTGACAGAAAACAGGTTCTGACCTGAGATACTTACCTTAGATGCTGTGAACGTACCAAATCCTCGACACGGGAAATCTTCTCCCCACATAACAATCCCACGGGCTGAATAGCCCCTTGGGAGAAACAAGCTTAGCTTAGTTTAGACCAGGAGGCCATTGAGGCGAGCTTGCTTCGTGGACAGACCACAGCTTCTGTCTCCTGCTCTGCACAGAGGTCGGGGCGACCTGCTTGGCGCTATTGTTGCAGGTCTCAAGCTCCCGAAGTGCCACAGCTTAGCCTCTCCATACGTGCCCCCACACCTCGGCCTGACGTTGGGCAGTTGGACACGCGGAGACTTTAATTTTTTTTCCTTTTCCTTTTCTTCACGGACACGGCAGCCAGTGGAGCTGGCGCGGGGCGCAACGGTGCTGTGGTGCCCGGAGCCCTGTGCCGGCTGGCAGATGCCCCGCCGTCTGAACTACTCCAAAGTCTGTGCGTTTTGTTTCATTTTGTTGTTGTTTTGGGGGCCACACTGAGCAGTGCTCGGGCTGACTCGGGCTCTGTGCTCAGGGATCATGCGTGTTAGTGCTAGGGGAAGTCACGTAGGCTGCCGGGATTGATGCTGGGTCAACCACATGCGGCAAGTGCCGTGCCCTGTGCTGTCTCGGGACCCTCCGCGCCAGTTCAGTCAAGAGACGACAAGCTCACGTGGCTTAGTAAAGCCTTGTGGACACTGGCATTTGTTGCCTGCCACATGACAGGGGCCTGAGGAGCCGCAGCCTGTTTCCCGAGGGCATCGACCACGTGGTCAGGGGCAGGATAGAGATGAAATTCAAAGCCCAGTTGCTTCTGAGTGCCTGGAAAGTTGGCATATATCAAACTGGTGAGTGGAGACTCTGGGACATGAAGAGCGCAAGTGTGAGCGTTTATATGGGTTTGTGGGACACATTTGTGTGACGTGTATCTAGAGCACTGGCTCCGCAGGCACATGTGTGATGTGCCTCTAGCACACGGCTTTGCAGGCAATCTCTCCTCCTCCTCCTCCTCCTCCACTTCCTCCTCCTTCTTTCTCCTCTTCCCTCCTTCTCCTCCTCCTCCTCTTCCTCCTCCTTCTTTCTCCTCCTCCTCCTCCCTCCTCCTCTTCTCTTCCCTCCTCCTCCTTCTTCCTTCCCCATCTCTTCCCCCTCCTGTTCCTCTTCCTCCTCCTCTTCGCCTCCCTCCTCTTCACCTCCCTCCTCTTCGCCTCCCTCCTCCTCTCCCTCCTCCTCTTCTTCCCCCTCTTATTCTCCATCTTCCTCCTCCCCCTCTTCCTCTTCTTTCTTCTTTTTTGGATTTTGGGCCACATCTGGTGATGCTCAGGGGTTACTCCTGGCTCTGCACTTAGGAATCACTCCTGGCGGTGCTCAGGGATGCTATGGGAAGTCAGGGATGGGACCTGGGGGAAGCCACTCATAAAACAAGCGTCCTACTTGCTGTACTGTTGCTCTGGCCCCAGACGATTCACTTCTGAAGGCCCCAAGACAAGATGCTTGCGGGCCTCAGCTCTAGATGCGACAGTAGCAGGGAAGGCTGGTTGGCACCGAGTCCTGGTCAAAGCTCCGTTTCCGGTTCCCACGTCCTGCAGTTGAGTTGCCAGGCTGGAGCGCCGCCCATCCTCCGCGCTGCTGTGAACTCGGGTCAGCCTTGTGGGGGCCCCAAATCCACGTCAAGCATCCAGCTGGGGAACGGCCCCCAGGGCTCCCTTTCAAAAAGTGACGGCCTGATTTTGAAGCAGCTCTTTTTGTGGTCCGAGCGCTCGCTCCCCAGCATTTGTGGGTTCAATGCTGTACACAATTAATTGTACTTACAGACGCCTCCTTGAGGGCACAATTAGTCACTGGCAACTCATTCGAAAGGTGCCAGAGGCTAATTGTACCCCGAGTGAGGAGTTTCAGGTGTAATTAATTATTCTTTCTTTATTAAATTTATTCTTCCCTGCTTGATGCACGGCTTGGGCTGGGATGAACTTGCCGGCACAAGGATGGCTGGATGGACGGGCCGTGCCTGCGTGCAAGACGGACCTGCCAAGGGACGCCGGAGGCAGAGAGGGCTCGCTGGCTCCTGGCTTGGCCTAGAAGTTTCCCCGCCCGGAAGAAGCAGCAGACTGAGGGCATGGAGTGAGGCGCCCGGAGAAGTTCGTGGTTTTGGGTGCCCTTGGTCCGGGCGAGGAGGGGTGAGGTTTCTGTCCTTCAACTGTGTGATGGGCAGACCCCAGCCGCTCTCTACACCCCCCCAGAACCAGCCCTACCCGCCACCTCTGCAGCGAGGAGAAAGGGCGCTTGGGTCGCCCCAGAAAGGCCATAGGTCACCCCCAGAAAGGGCATAGGTCACCCCCAGAAAGGGCATAGGTCACCCCAGAAAGGGCACAGGTCACCCCCAGAGTGACCTGAAGCTGAAAAGCTTCTGCGTCTCTTTGAGAGGGAGCCTTATTGGGGAGGGCCTGGGAAAATCTCTAGAACCAGACTTCTAAGGTCTGCCCCTTTCGGGGAGCACTCCCCGCAGTGTTTGTGTCGTGGATGGACCGAGTGATGCTGGGGATCCCACCTGCGGCTCCCCATGCACTGTCTGTGCTCTGCTTTGCTCCTGGCATCGACTTCCCTGATTTGAAGCATGGGTCTAGGGGTGCGTGGCTCTACATGCACGGCAGAGCCTGGCAAGCTACCCATGTTGTATTTGACATGCCAAAAACCAGTAACAATTATAGACCTCATTCCCATGACTTGATGGAATGGATTGAGGTTCTTTATGTTCCTGGAGCAAGCAGGTGCCCTTGGGCTCTACTTGCATGAGACAGGACATATGGAGATGTTACTGGTGCCCGCCGAGCAAATCGATGATGAACGGGAAGACAGTGGTATAGTGATAGTCTAGGGGGCCGGAGAGATAGCACAGCAGGGAGGGCATTTGCCTTGCTCACTGCCGACCTTGGTTTGATCCCCGGTACCCCATATGGTCCCCCCCAACACTGCCAGGGTAATTCCTGAGTGCAGACCAGGAGTAATCCCTGAGCATCACCAGGTGTGACTCAAAAAGCCAAATTAAAAACAAACATGGTATAAGGCCCAGCTGCACATATAGCCCTGAATGGTTCATTTCAGTTCCCTGGCCTCAATGTTCCATCTGTGAAATGGGAGCTCAGCCCGGCAGCCCCATCCTGGGCCCCCTGCACAGCATTATTTCCCCTGTGTGTCGTGGGCAGACGTCATTGCAGGTTTACTCGGTGTCTCCCAAACAGCCACAGACCACTTCCCTGAGACGCTCAGCAGGGAGGGTCTCCTGCCGCCTGGGGGAGGTCGTCTTTTGTAACCAAGACAGGAGAGGAGCTGCCTTCTTTCAGGCACGTATCTCTGTCTGACTGACCCGGAGGGGCTCATTTGCTGCTGTCTTTCTCGGGCTGGCCCGTGTTCTCCGCTGTGTGGCTCCTCCTGACCAGTGTGCAGAGCTGTGACACGAAGGTCCACTCCCACAGACGGATTGAACTGTCTCTCTCAGGCGATTTGCACCTGCTGACCTTTGGTGGCCTTCAGACGGCCACCCCACAGTCCGGGAGCTGGCCCCAGCTCTTCCTTGCGTGCCCACCATCAGTTCTCCACCCTCCTTTTTTTCGGTTGGCCCCGCACTCGTGAGTGCTCCGGCTTTCTGCCTGGTTTCCACGGCCTGACCTGCGGAAGGTGCCTGGGGTCCGTCCTGCCCCGCTACGCCAGCCGGGCTCTCGGCTAAGCTCTTCTGTGTCTCAGGGCCGGGAGGGTTGCCATGTGGTTCTGTTTTATTTGGACAGACTCGGGAAGAGCCTCCTCCCCGCCTCCCCCATCCCTTCCTGGGGCTTCCTGGAGAGCCGAGACCATGTGCCTCCTCCCGCTGTCAGTGCAGTGATTATCCAGCCCCGGTCGGTCCTTAAGCCACACAGTGTTGGAGACGTGCACGAGGCCGTGAGGTCGCACAGAGCCGGCTTGGCCGTGGGAGCTCCTGGGCGCTGCTCTGGGCACCGTCTGCTCCATGAGCACAGGGCATAGAGTAGCTCCTGAACACCCCATGGCGACCGATTCTGATTCACACAGCAGCCATCTGAGCTCCGCCTCTGGTGCTCACAGGAGGGTCAGGTGAGAAGTCCTGGAGTCCCTGGTCAGCAGTTGAAACATGGCCCAGAGGCCAGTCCAGGCGCAGCCCTTTTCCATTTCCTCACCAGGCTGCGCTCCTTGCAACGTACAGCCCAACACCCGGGCTGTCAGGTAGCACCGATTAACGGGAAAGTCAGAACCGGGCTTAAGAGCAGACTCAGAGACAGCACAAGGTCAGGTGTGGCGCCCAGGAGCAGGAACTTATCCAGTCTCATCAGGGAAGCCACTGGGACCAGTGTCCCAGGAAACAGTGTCTGGGTCCTTTGTGATTACACTCAAGGCTCAAGGTCCTTTTGAGAAACGGCCAAGCCCATTCAGAAGGAGCTGGCTTCAGGTCTGGCTTGTCAGGACGCCCATTGAGAAGGAGCCGGCTTCAGGTCTGGCTTGACAGGACGCCCATTGAGAAGGAGCCAGCTTCAGGTCTGGCTTGACAGGACGCCCACTCAGAAGGAGCGGCTTCAGGTCTGGCTTGACAGGACGCCCATTGAGAAGGAGCCGGCTTCAGGTCTGGCTTGTCAGGACGTCAACTCAGAAGGAGCCGGCTTCAGGCCTGGCTTGACAGGGCGCCCATTGAGAAGGAGCCGGCTTCAGGTCTGGCTTTGACAGGATGCCCATTGAGAAGGAGCCGGCTTCAGGTCTGGCTTGACAGGACGCCACTCAGAAGGAGCCGGCTTCAGGTCTGGCTTGACAGGACGCCCATTGAGAAGGAGCTGGCTTCAGGTCTGGCTTTGACAGGGCGCCCATTCAGAAGGAGCCGGCTTTCAGGTCTGGCTTGACAGGACGCCCATTCAGAAGGAGCCGGCTTCAGGTCTGGCTTGTCAGGACGTCCACTCAGAAGGAGCCGGCTTCAGGCCTGGCTTGACAGGGACGCCATTCAGAAGGAGCCAGCTTCAGGTCTGGCTTTCGACAGGACGCCCATTGAGAAGGAGCCGGCTTCAGGTCTGGCTTGACAGGACGCCATTCAGAAGGGAGCCGGCTTCAGGTCTGGCTTGACAGGACGCCCATTCAGAAGGAGCCGGCTTCAGGTCTGGCTTGTCAGGACGTCCACTCAGAAGGAGCCGGCTTCAGGCCTGGCTTGACAGGGCGCCCATTCAGAAGGAGCCAGCTTCAGGTCTGGC
>JAJIBD010018653.1:0-13125 GCA_021461705.1 Cryptotis parvus | reverse complement strand
TATGCTACCCACTTCTGAACACTATTTCAGCTGTGAAATAACTTTTCACCTTAACCATTATAGTAACCAATGAAAACTCCTATTACGTATTCCATTCTTTTTTCATTTATTTATTTCGTTTACATTTTTCTTTTTTTTGGGTCACACCCAGCATTGCACTCAGGAATTACTCCTGGCGGTGCTTGGGGGACCGTATAGAGAGTGCCAGGGAATTGAACCCAGGTCAGCCCTCATGCAAAAACGCCCTCCCTGCTGTGCTATCACTACTCCTTCCTTTTTTTCCTTTTTTCAGCATTTTTGGGTCACACTTGGTGGTTGCTGCTCAGGGGTTACTCCTGTCTCTGCACTCAGATGCATGGGGGACCATGTGGGGTGCGGGATCCAACCTGGGTTGTCATGCTCTCGGCAAATACCCTCCCTGCTGTACTGGCGCTCCGGCTCCAAGTACTCCCTTCTTGTCCTAACATGAACCTTTCTTACATTTCAGCACACTCAGGAGTTGTACTCTCAGTGGAAGAGGTAGAAGCTGGGCTCAAGGGTTTGAAAGTAGATCAACAAATAAAGAATTCAACTCCCTTCATGGCAGAACAGTTAGAGGAGACTCTGAGCGCTGTGACCAGCAACAGGCAGCTACGGAAGAGACGGAGATATGACTGCTTTCAACAAGCTTGTGAGCACCATGAAGGCGAGTGGGACTTTACCTTCTCAGCCCGAACTCAGCGTGAGTATTTGGTACAGACCCCGCAGCCTTTTCTTTCTCCCGCTCTCTGTTTAACTCCCCTACAATAAATGGATTCTTTTTAAATGGTATTCTGAGTAAATTGAAAGTTCTTTTGTTTTCATTTGTAGTCGTTCATTGCTTGATGGTTTTATGGGTTCTTTAATTATTATATTGTTATTAGAAAAGCAAGCTTTCAGGGGTGATTCTTGTGCACAGAAGCAGGAGTAAGCCCTGAGCATAGATAAATGTGGGTCCTTCACCCTCCCTAGAAAAGGAAAATGCGTGCTTGTGGTTAATCTATGTATTGTGGGAAGTATGGATCGGAAGTGTATGGATTCACACCGTACCACATACAGGGAAGTTCTTAGGAATCTATTAGAGTTGTTTCCATACAAAGAATTATTAGATTAAAAATGCTTTAAAGTAGACCAGAATGAGTGTATGGACTGAGTCAGACGTAACCTAGTCAGGTGCTCGGAAAAGATGGAAGCACGCTGAGAGCTGGGAAGTAGCTTGAAGGGCTGGAGCACATGCATGGCCCCACATTTATATCTGTCACTGGTCCCCGAGCACTGCAGGGTGACCTCCTGAGCACTGAACAGTCCCCCCAAGCACAACTGGTTGTGAGTTCTCTAGAATTCTCATAAGTTCTAGAGAAGTATTTATTCAGCATGTAAGCTTTACGAAATTCGGATGTTTGGGGCCAGAGAGGTGTGTAACCATACGGGGCTTGGCTTGTGTGTGACCAGCCTCAGTCCCATCTCCGGCACCACATACTCCAGGCCCCACCTGGAGTGACCCTGAGCACACAGCCAGACGTAACCCTAGACACTGACAAAAAATAAAACCCACCTTTTTAATGGTGCGTTCCATTTTCATCTTCCAGTTAGGTTCTGGAGTTACCTGCTTTCTTGACTAGGCAGTTGGCAATGTATGACTGATTTGTGATGTCTTAGAATGGATTTTTTCAGACAGTTGCGTATGACTCCAGACTTGTAAAACACCTTTAGGTTGAAATTGGTTACATATCGGTTGACTGTACTGATATTGATCATAATATCTTTATCATAATGATTATTGTAGGGTGATACCTATGTGTCAATATCACTATCTATTGATGAGGGGAAAAAATCAGGATAAATACAGGGCAGGGTTAACCTAATAACAAAGATAAACATATCTAGTTGTTGGAACATTGTTAGTAAATTAAGGTGGGTGTGTTTGTGTGTGTGTGTGTATTTTGCCTTTTTTTTTTTTTTTTTTTTTTTGAGTTGGGGGTCACCAGATCTCCCTCCAACAGTGCTTTTTGAGAGTCCATGTCTCAGAACTGAGTGCTGGGCCTGGAGATAGTCCAGAGTCCAGAGTCGGGAAGGCGCTTGTATTGCACACAGCTGATCCGGGTTCAGTCTGCCGCGCCCGTTGGTCACCTGAGCATCACCAGGACTGATTTATTTTTTTTTAATATTTTTATTATACCACCGTGAGATGTACAATTACAAAAGATGTTTCATGTTCACGGGGCTGGAGCGATGGTCCAGCAGGTAGGGTGTTTGCCTTTGCATGCAGCCGGCCCATGCCGGCCTGGGTTCGATCCCCAGCATCCCATGTGGTCCCCGAGCACCGCCAGGAGTGATTCCTGAGTGCAGAGCCAGGAGAAACCCCTGAGCATTGCCGGTGTGACCAAAAAAAGCAAAAAAAAAAAAAGATGTTCATGTTCAGGGTTTCCAGTTACACAGTGTTCCAGCACCCAGCCCTCCACCAGTGCCCATTTCCCACCACCAACGTCCCCGGTTCCCTCCCAGTCTGCCTCCATGGCGTTCTTTATCTCTTTTCTCTTTCTCTTTCTCTCTCTCTCTTTCTCTCTCTCTGTTTTCTTTTGGGTCACACCCGACAATGCTCAGGGGTTACTCCTGGCTCTGCACTCAGGAATTACTCCCTGGCGGTGCTCGGGGACCATATGGGATGCCGGGATCGAACCGGGCCAGCGCGGGCCGGCACAGGCGGCGTGCAAGGTAAATGCCCTACCCGCTGGGCTATCGCGCGGCCCTTTTTTTTTCTTTATCTCTCTTCTCTCTCTCTCCCACATTATGGATGGCAATACGTACATTTAGAGGTGATCATGTATCTTTTTTGTCTATATTCATTGTTCAGTTCTAGGCTGGTATTACCATTTTCGACGATTATTAGCACACTGTTCCCTTCTCTGTCTTACCTAACATCTGACTCCCACGATAAGTAGATTCCACCTATTGACAAGACCACCAGGAGTGATTTATGAGTGTAAAGCCTTGAGCCCCCCCAAATCAAAGTATCCTCCTGTGCCTGCCAGGCAAACTCTCATTCCCTTCGAGCTATCGCCCCTTCCCTCAAGCTGAGTTTTTCCTCTTGTTTCCTCTTTTTTGTCTGGGATCTCCACGTTAGCTAATTAACCAAAGGGTGCTTGTATTGTGCCCACTGGGGGACACGACTGATTTGGGCCATTCCTTCCACAGTCCAGTTTCAGCAGAGAGACCATTGTCCCCGCCCTGCTGCCATAAGTGACTTTTTTTCCCATTACCAAGTTGCTGTTCAGTGTTTTTTTTAAGCAATTACTTTAGTACTTTTTCATTTTTATGAGCCATTAATATGCTCCTTATGCTTTTTAAAGCCATTTTTATTGTACTAGGATTGACGTTACTGTTAATATTTTGTGTATGTATGTGTGGGGTGGGGTGCGTCGCCCCTGCAGTGCTCAGGGTTTTCTCCTGCATTTATGCTCAGGGATTACTCCTGAGGGGCTCAGGGACAATATGGGGTGCTGGAGATTGGTTAGCGATATTCCAGAGAAGTGCCATCCCCACTGTAATGAATCTGTGTCCCAGTTACGCTTTTCATGCTCACGTTATTTCAGTGCCACACGCTTCCCACACCAGTGTCCCAAGGTCCCACCCACCCGGGGCTCCCCTGCCATAGACAAAATCTTTAGTTCCTATCACTTTCAGCACTTGTTCTTCCTTGCTGTTTTTTGATTTTAAAGCTTTGGGGCCACACCTGGCTTTATTAAGGGTGAGGCTGAAGGTGTATGTGGGTGCAGGAAGCTGAACCCAGGCCAACCACCCTGCAGGCAAGCACCCTACTCACTGTAATCTCTCTCCAGGCCAGATTAGTTTTGGTGTTTTGTTTTGGTTTTGGGTCACACGTGGTGATGCTCAGTGATTACCCTCTGACTCTGTATTCAGAAATTACTACGGGTAGTGCTCAGGGGACTATATGGGATGCCAGGGATCAAACCTACTGTACTCACTCCAGTCCCAACCCTTATTGTTTGGTTTTGTTTTTCCCCCATATATGTGAGATTCTTTTTTGTGTGTGTTTTTTGTAGAGGTGTTGACACATACATGAATAGAACTAAACCAAGAGAGACTACCTCTGAAAGGAGGCATCTCAGAGTAGACAATTTTTTAAGTATCTGACACACCATACCAAAAACAGGGAAGTTCTAAGAAATTGATTATAGAGGTTTTTGTTTTTGTTTCTTTTTGGGTCACACCCCGGCAAAGCTCAGGCATTACTCCTGGCTCTGTAGTCAGGAATCACTCCTGGCATTGCTCGGAGAACCATATGGGATGCCGGGATCAAACCCAGTTCTGCTTCATGTAAGGCAAATGCCCTACCGCTGTACCATCACTCAAGCCCTCGATTAGAGTTGTTTTTATATAAAGAATTGTTAATCGAAGAATTGATTAAAAATGCTTTAAAAGAAGACCAGAATTTAAAAATTTGCTACTATTCTTTTCTCCTTGTTCATTGTGTTTTGGTGATTAGGTATTAACTGTGTAATATGGGTGAAATTTTGTAAGTGACTTTTTTTGGGGGTGGAGCCTACCCAGCAATGCTCAGGGGTTACTTCTGGCTCTGCACTCAGGAATTATTTCTGGTGGTGCTTGGGGACTATATGGGATGCCGGGATCAAATCTGGGTTGGCTGCGTGCAAGGCTCTACCCGGCTGTACTATTGCTCCAGGCCCCGGTGACTTTTTTTTCCATGTGAGCTAAATAAATAAATTGAAGGGACATCAGTAGTTATTTCATGCCCCAAGTTTTGTTTCATATATAATTCTAGGGTTTACTATTAACACGGTTGACCACCTGTCTTGTGAGGGTAGTCACTAGTTTGATGTTTGGATTTCAGGCTCTGAAATACATATCTGGTTTCTACCTGAGAGTGAGCCTCAAATACCTGCATAAAGGATGGATGAGATTGAAGTTTTTAGGCAAAGAGTAATACAAGCCCAACCCAACCTAACCTAGAAAAGACAACAACAAGGAAAGTAATGTATCAGGCGTTCCAAAGTATTGCTTGATTTACCTGTTCAGTCCTGGTCCACTTGTAAAATCAGATCTTTAATTTTTGTGGCTGTGTATATATATGTAGTAACACATGTATTACATATGCTATGTCTGGTATGCTTTCATCTACTTAAGTCACATCTTCATCCTTTAAAATACATTTGTCAGTCTACACTCATGTGAAAATTGGATTATAGACCTTATCCCCAGATGAAGTAAGACATGTAGTATAAAGGTGCCTCTTGGTTTCTGTTAGATGGAGTTAACTCGAGAGCTTTACTAAAATCATCTACAGTTCACCTCACTTCAAAACCAAGTCACCTGGACATCTTTAGGCTGTATGTCACACCTGAGGACATTACTATAGGTCTCCGCAGCTCCCTCTAGTGGAAGGGAAGACTGTGCCAGAGAATCGCCTCTGGCCGTGCTGACTGGCGCCAGGTGGCCTGAAGTGCAGGAGGTGATAGAGGCTGGATGCAAAACATAACTGTTGCTGGCAGAAAGTGAAGCATGGAATTCTGCCCTGTTTGAAGTCAGTTTTGGAACAGCTTGTTAAAAGATGATAAAGTTTGGGGCGGAGCGATAGCCCAGCGGGTAGGGAGTTTGCCTTGCGCGGCCGGCCTGTGCGGCCTGGGTTCAATCCTCGACATCCCATATGGTCCCCTTGCACCGCCAGGAGTAATCCTGAGTGCAGAGCCAGGAGTAACCCCTGAGCATCACCGGGTGTGACCCAAAAAGAAAAAAAATGATAAAGTTTAAAAGTTCCTGAAACAGAAGCTTTGAATTACAGAAATTCTGACCAAAATTATGAATCTAGCTGATTTATAAAACCTGTTAAAATAGCAAAGTTTGCCACAAAACTTAAAATCTAAAATTTATCAATTTCTTGTGGCTTCGTTCTCATATTCTTTTTTCCCTCTGGTCATAATGTTAGAAATTAAACTGGATTCCCTGTCTACCACTGGGAGGTAAAGAGCGCTGGCTGAGGGGCTCTGTGAAGATTCTTTCTGTTCCCAGGTCACTGGGGCCAACCTTTGTGATAAAATAGTACAAGTGGACCTAAATTTTCTGTGACTTGGACATTGACTTTTAAGTGTCAACTCCTTGAGAATTTTTTTTTTGGGTGGGGTTGTTAATGCTTTCTTGTGGTTCCCTGATTAATCTGTAAATTAAGTGGTTTAGAAGGTTAAAATCAGTTTTCCTTTTGACTTTTTTAGCGAAATCTTGAAAGCCACCTGATGTCCCCTGCTGAGATTCCCGCCAGCCTGTCCCCAAGAACATCCTGCAGGTACTTTACAGCCTTGCACTCAGACCTTGGCGTCCTGAACAGTAGCTGTCTGAACTGGTTTCGTGAAATCTCCAGCTCTGAGCCTTAGAAAATCATTCATGTCACCTGGTGATTTGAGTATTTAAAATTGTTGTTGCCTGACATAGCGTGTCCATTAGTCTCAGTGTGGGGTGGCGAGGTGGCTAAAATTGAGTGACAATGTCAGCCTTGATTTCCAGTTTATAGATTTTCCGTGTCTGTGAAAATCAGAAGTACCCAGCACTGCTGGACCGGAATAGCATCTGGTAGTCAGACTGAGACATAACCAGCCTGACTGGCAGGGTTCACTGGGCGGGCCGGGGACCCCTGAGCATTTCCCTTGAAACTGCTCTTCTCCCAGCCAGCCTTGCACACCCCGCCACCAAAAATACTGAAAGTGCCCATTGTGTAGCACTGAGTTGAGACATTTGTAAAGGAATGTTCCACAATGTGTTGGTACATGTGCCAGGTCCTTTTAGCATCCTGGAGATGCACTATCAGCTTCCAAAAGGTAATCAGTGACCCACAGTCTCTGAAAAGAACTTGGCTTATTCACAAAGATCTGACTTCTCTGCCTTAGGAACTTCTGGGTCCTCCAGTACAGAGACCTGCCTCTTCCAGTCTTCTGAGTGGCCTTATGGGGAGCTTGGAGCCTACCGCATCTTTACTGGGCCAAAGAGCACCTTCTCCTCCCTTATGCCGAGGTGTTTCAGACAACGCGCGGCCTCGGCAGATTACCTGCGTCCGAGAATACCATCACCTATTGGTAAATATTCTTGTTAAAAGATTTTTATAAGCCTCCTCCACAAAGGTGATACCACGTCCCTTGAAATGGCAGCGTCTTTCCCATGGGCGTCCTGGGGAGTTCAAGCAGGATATGGGTTTCTGCTTTTCTGTTCTTTGGGGGCATTGAGGAGATTCAGACTGTTGCCCTTCTAGATAAATACTGTATTACAGTATGGGTAGGTTGTTTTTCCTTTGAGATTGCCCTAAATTGGACACATTCTTCCTTATTAGGGAAGGAAGTCAAGCTTTTCCTTTATGAAGTCCAGACGTTTTCTCTTTGTAAAATAGAAAAGTGGCAGCTCTGTAACAACCTCATGAAAGTTATTAGGTTAATCATAATAACTGTAACATCGTGTGGCTAGTTAGAATCTTACCAGCAGAAGCACTACCAGAAGTTCTACCCATGGGTTGTGCAGAATTTCAGAGTGTTCTTATCACCTGGAGCACATTAGGCTTCCTCCACTCTGTATTCTGCTACAAGCCTTCGAGGAAGTTTTTTGTGGGCCTGAGAGATGGTGGAGGTAAGGTGTGTGCATGCTACTAACCCTGGTTCCATCCTCAGTCCCACATGCTTGCCCCAGCACTGCCAGGGCTCAGTCCTGAATACTGAACCAAGAGTAGCTCCTGAGCCTCACTGTGTGTGATCCCCAAAAGAAGTCATTAGGGGCTGGAGAGAGCACAGCTCCCTATGGGGAGGGCATTTGCCTTGCACGCGGCTGACCGGGTTCGATCCCGGCATCCCACGTGGTACCCCAAGCACCACCAGGAGTAATTCCTGAGTACAGAGCCAGTAGTAACCCTGAGCATCGCAGGTGTGACCCCCAAAAAGTAAACAACAAAAAGTCTTTAGCTCTGAAAGGGACAAAGCTGAGACATTAGTAGGGGACATGGATACATTCACCTAGAAACGCTCTGATGAGGCAGAATCATAGCCCTGTGAGATAGACAAGAGGGAGCCCATGGCCTGAGTCAGTACTTCTGGAGGGTACGGTGTTCAGGGGAGCAGCACAGCGTCGGTGATGTTATTTCTCGGATGGATGGATGGATGTCAGCTTGACACTGTGTGTGGTGCCGGGATCAAACCCTTGGCCTCATATTTGCAAACCTGCACCCGACCACTGAGCTGCATCCCTTGCCCTAAACTCACTTTTTGTGACTTCCCCAACAGGTTTCACAGCAGGACCGCAGCCACTACTTGGAGATCCATTTCAAGGCATGCGCAAATCCATGAGCCCCTGTCACAGCCCAGGTCTGGCCAAGCTCTTTCTGCAACTCAATGTGTGCCTGTTTTTAACTGTTACTTGGTGTTTTTAACTGTTACTTGGTGGCATGAAAAGTGTTGGAAGCAGAAGTGGTTGGAAGTGATTTGGAATTGTAATTCAAGTTCAGTGGCAGCTGTAACAGTGCTGATAAGTCGTAGTTAAGTGAGTGACAGGACACTTCAGCCAGGCGTCCAGTATCTAGTATTTCTCAGTTGCTGCTTAAGCGTGTAGTGCAGAAGAGACTTTCTCATGTGCACAGATTCCTTGTTCTGTAGCTGACTGTCCACTGATATTTCTGTTCAGCAGATGAGCCAGCTGGAACTGCAGCAGGCAGCTCTGGAGGGACTGGCCCTGCCTCACGACCTTGCAGTGCCAGCAGCAAATTTCTATCAGCCCGGTTTTGGCAAACCACAGGTGGACAGAACCCGAGATGGGTTCAGAAATAGGTATGTTATTAATCCTGCCTTTATGGGGATTTGCAGCTTGTTTTTCTCAGAATGGTAAATCAGTTATCCAGAATAGGATTCAGTGATACACGCTAATGCACTATACAGTATTACAGAGAGTTTCGTCTCTTGAAGTTAGGGAAGGAACATGAGTGAATTGTACTCCAGGAGCATAGGCTGACTGCATAGCCTAAAGTCCCTGTTACTGGTTTAAAGGATTCCTTTCCCCAGACTAGCAAAGGTTATTTTAGGTTATTGTATATGCACTTCCAAGATGAAGCTAGGCTCCCCATTTTCCTTCTCAGCAGATTGCCATGCTATCAAACTTTTCCTGATAAAAGGTGGTTTTTGATTGTTTTAAGTGGTGCTCAGTGCTTGCTTCAGGCTCCAGCTCTGCACTCAGGGAATCACTCCTAGCCAGGCTCATGGACCGCATAGGGTGCTGGGGATCGAACCTGGGTTCGCTACACTAAGGCAGATGCCTTACTTACTGTACTTCTGTACTTTCTCTCCAGTCCCAGGTGTGTGTGTGTGCGTGCGTGTGGATAGTGTTAGTCAGGGGCTAAACTTGACTTTTCAATTTCTGTTGCTCTTTTGGGGCCACACCCAGCAGTGGTTAGGGATTCCTCCTGGCTCTGCGCTTAGAAATCACTCTAGGCTGGCTCTGGGACCATGTGGCATGCTGGGTCAAACCTGAGGTGACTGAAGAAGCGTCGTGCGTCAGCACTTCCAGCACCATCAGACGTTTGCTGACTATGGCTGTTAAGTCCTTACTGCTTCCCTCCGTGTTCCTTCTTTTTTGGGGGTGGGGGGGTAGATTTTGGACCACACTCTACTGTGCTCAGTGCTTCTGGCTCTGTCTGCACTTAGGCACCACTCCTGGTGTTCTTCCTCTGGGAATCATTTGCAGTGAGGCGGTGGGATGCCTTCTACCAGCCTCCTCCTATTCTTACCCTTCTGAGTGAAGAAGTTGGAAGAGGGAAGCCACATGCTCTCTATGTTGTAAAGACAGACATTAATGAAAACCCTGAGATATGAGCTATGCCAGGCTCATATCCCAGGAATATCTTTCTCTCCTAGGAGTGTCCAGCCCTTTGAAAAATAATCACCACCTAGGGCCAGAGCGATAGCCCAGCGGGTAGGGCGTTTGCCTTGCACGCAGCCGGCCTGTGCCGGCCCAGGTTCGATCCCGGTTCCCATATGGTCCCCGAGGCACCGCCAGGGAGTTCCTGAGTGCAGAGCCAGGGGTAATCCCTGAGCATTGCCGGGTGTGACCCAAAAAGCAAAAAAAAAAAAATAATCACCACCTCTATTTTCTGTTTTTTTTTTTTTTTTCCTTTTGGGTCACACCCAGCAATGCTCAGGGGTATTCCTACCTCTGCACTCAGGAATTACTCCTGGTGGTGTGTTTGAGGGACATATGGGATGCCCTGTGAATTGTCGGCTGCGTGCAAGGCAAATGCCCTACCCGCTGACTATCTCTCCATATTTTCTGAGTTGTATCACTGAGATGTGCTTCTCTGAACATTAGTCCCACCCATTCAGTACTTGGTGATTAAGTATTTGTTTGGATTTTATTCTTTTTGTTTTACTGTTTGACCTTCACCCAGTGGTGCTCAGGGAACCATATTGGGTGTCAGGAATTGAGCCTGGGTTGGCTGGGTGTAAGGCAAACACCTTATCGTCTCTCTTTCTGGGTCCTAGATTTTTTTTTTTTTTGGGGGGGTCACACCGAGCAACGCTTGAGTTACTCCTGTCCGTGCACTCAGGAACTACTCCTGGCAGTGCTTGGAGGACCATGTGGGATGCCGGGGATCGAACTGTGTGCAAGGTAAACAAACGCCCTACCTGCTGTGCTATCGTTCCGGCACCGAATATGATTCTTAAAATTGCCATGTAGTGTCTGTGTCTTGCCGTACCTGATTTTATATGCGGACACTTCCAGTGCCTATCTGTAATCTCAGTCTGAACTGCAAGAGTGCAGGGCCCAGCTGCACAGCCCCTGTCACTGAACTTCAGTCTGTAAAATGTAGTTATCTGACAGTCACAGACCGGATTTCTTGAGTTTCAAACACTTCCAATATCTACATTTTTATTTGCTCAGAGCAACAACCGCCATGAGGGAAATGGGACACGTAACTGCATTTTAGAGATGTAGAAATGAATTTTTTCAGTGTGACTCATTGGGCTAGGATGTTTCAGCAGTAGAGCATGTGGTCTTTGACCCTGGGTTAATTTCCAGAACTACTGACCCTTCAAAATGTAAACTATTATAAATTCAAGTAGACTTAAGTTGCTGTCAATGAGCTCTTTATTTTTCCGCCTAAATGTCAGCCTTTTAGGCCCCTGAAACACAGACCTCCAACAGACTTGCTCTTCTTGATTTTTTTTTTTTTTTTTTTTTTTTTTGCTTTTTGGGTCACACCCGGCGATGCTCAGGGGTTACTCCTGGCTCTGCACTCAGGAATTACTCCTGGCAGTGCTCGGGGGACCATATGGGATGCCGGGGATCGAACCCTGGCCGGCATGGGCTGGCGCGTGCAAGGCAAACACCCTACCCGCTGGGCTATCGCTCCGGCCCCATCTTCTTGATTATTTTTTTTTTAAAGTGTATTTAACATTTTATTATACCACCGTGAAATATACAATTACAGCGTTGTTCACGCTTGGGGTTTCGGTCACATAGTGTTCCAGCACCCGCCCTCCACCAGTGCCCCTCAGCCACCACCCATGTCCCCAATTCCCTCCCCTCCCACATCCCGCCTAAATGGCAGGTTCTTTATCTCCTCTCCTCTCCCTCTCTCTCTCCTCCTTCTCCCACACATTGTGGGTTGCACTAAATACACTTAGAAGCCATCACTTGCATTTTTTGTCTGTATTTAATGCTCAGTTCTATGTTAGTATTCTTGAT
The DNA here is from genome assembly GCA_021461705.1 of Cryptotis parvus. NCBI lineage: Eukaryota > Metazoa > Chordata > Mammalia > Eulipotyphla > Soricidae > Cryptotis > Cryptotis parvus. The sequence goes on along the minus strand of JAJIBD010018653.1, from coordinate 1,365 downwards.
TATTTTTTAATTGTACTTACCATCTTCTAGAATACTGCTTTTTGGTCTGTCTCCCTCTCTGTAGTCACCCCTTCCGTCCTACAGCCGCAATACTGTAATGAAGCCAGACAGTTGTCTCTTTTATTCACTTGTCCGGCACCTAGAGCAAAACCTTGTGCAGGTGCTCGGGATGTCTACCAAAAGGAGTAAGTCATGCAGATTCGGAAGATTGTTTTGTTTTCTCAGTGCTCAGGGGTTACTCCTGGCGGTGCTCAGGGACCATGTAGGATGCCGGGATCAAACCCTGGTCATTCATGTGCAAGGCAAAGTGTCCTGCCCACTGTGCTATCGCTCTGGCCCCTTGGAAGTTGTCTTAATCACTCAGAAAATATGTTTCTCCCTCCTTTAGTGAATCTTAGCATGGCAGTAGTGGAGCTCACTTTGGTTAAACTATATAGTCACAGGTTTCAGAGTTCTTACTGCTTATGATTGAGAAAACTTTCCAAATCATTGACCAAATGCTTTGCCAAACTGGTAGAAGTTCTGACATAGCTGAGCTGTAATGATGCTTTCTTTAGAGAGTGAGCTCACACACGTCTCTCAGTGTGTTTAAGTCTTCATCAGCTGTTTCATTTTTCTTCCAAGTTAAAGGAGAGAATGCGTAGGATGGAGGTAGCAGAGATGTCTTCTTTTCAGCTTTGAAGGCCTGACATCAGCCTTGTGTATTATGGAGAATGCAAAGTGCAGATGAGTTTTACAACAGCTGAAACTCTGCTCTGTCTCTATTTTAACTAGTGTTTCACAGAGTTCTGTGCCAGGCACTGTGTTCACTTATACCCTCTGGAGCACAGTCTGGCTCACAGAATGAAAGTCCTCCCTACCTGTGCAAATAAAATCAAGCAGTCCTAAATAAACTACATACCCAAGACTTTCTCAAGGCCCTGTTCTGCCTGAGTCATTACTGTATGTGTGTTGTAGCTTGTTGGTCACCCCGGATTAATACATCTCCTTCCCAGAGTATGTCGGTATATTGTTTCTTTTTTGTTTCTGTTTGGGAGTCAAACCCAGCAGTGCTCAGGGATCACCCCTGGTGAAGCTGAGGGGACAATGTGGGGTACCCCTGATTGAATATGGGCCGGCCATATACAAACCAAGGGCCTTATTTGCTGTACTAGCAACCTCAGCCCCCAGAAGTTCATATACAAAACAGGATTTTTTTTGGGGTCACACCCGCAATGCTTAGGGTTTACCTCCTGGCTCTGCAATCAGCATTTACTCCTGGCAGTGCTCAGGGGACCAGATGGAATGCTGGGGAATCAAACTCAGGTTGACTGTGTGCAAGGCCTTACCCACTGTGCTATAGCCCCAGCCCCAAAACAGAATCAT
>JAJIBD010018651.1:0-11915 GCA_021461705.1 Cryptotis parvus | reverse complement strand
CTACACCTGTAGCCCAAAGGACCAGTCTGAGACCTCAGTCTACTTATCTTAAAATAACTTAAAAAATACTATGACACTATCATCAAAAAGAATAAAATTTATAGGAACAAATGCACCAGGAATATAAAAGATCTGGACACAAAAAGCATTGAAATACTAAACTGAAGAAATCATAATATATTGGAAGAATTAATATTATTAAGATAGCCATAACTTATATACTTATCTACAGACTCGTTGAAATTACTACCAAAGTTCAAGGATCACATTTTTCACAGAAATAGGAAAACAATTATAAAATGGTACAGACCTTAAAGAACCAAATATTCAAGGAATGCTGAGTAATAAAAACAAAGCTGGAGGCATCACACTTCCTAATCTCAAATTATTTTATAAAGCAAAACAAGATGTCTTTTCCCATAAAAGTACTCTTAAGCTTTCAACTGAAAAAAAATGGCCCAAAAAATTAGAAAATATTCATGAAAATTATTTTCTTATCTCAAAATAATACATCTTCCTATTATAGTTATTGTAGTTAGCCTCATTGCTGATTATCTCCCAGGAACCTCTGTGTGCCTGGTTAGTAGAAGCACCAGAGAAGATCAAAGTCTAGTTCTCCAAGTGTATGAGTCCCTCAGAGAATAACAAAGCTTGGGACTTCACTGTAAATAAGTAGAATTTAAAAAAGATTTCAACTGTAGAATAGATACTATTAACATTATAGAGGAAAGGATCCCAAATCTCAGAAGACCATCATGCAAGGAAGTATAAACAATAAAATCATCTGGGTTTTCATCATAACCATATATAAGAGCTTTCAAGATGGAGAGGAAAATCTTTTGAAATTCACTGTTTGGAACTCATGGCAGGTTACAAACTGGATGGTCCAACTCTTCAGGAGTTCCTTCTGTGGTTTTCAGTCCGTGTGGTAATAACCCCTTGCTTGCGTCTCTTCCTTTCTTCTCTACATGGATCCTAGAAGGGAGCTGAATTCTGTATTCCCTTCTACGTATCCTGAGTTTTGTACATAAATGAAGTTATACCAATTGGTATCTTCTTACTCTGATGATGTAAACATATAAATAGAGTAAAATTCAAAAGGAAAGTTCTAAATAATAATTTTCCACAACTCTTGGAAGATAAGATGTATTTCTGTCTCCTTATGTGTAAAATGAATATTGTTCATAAGAAGACAAAAGTGAGTGACATATGTAACTATTGAGGTGGGTTTATCAGTATTATTAATGATGTTGCTTCTTCAATAAGAAAATACAAGAATCTTTAATTCTACTCTGAAAAGATTTTCTCAAGACAATCATTACTCTCATTTTCACATCACTTTTTCTTAAATGACAAATTATTCAGTATCCATGTGCTTTCTGTTTCCTGTATTCATAGGGTCTTCATTGGATTGTGACTTTATGCACATAGCATTCATAAGATACAGGAAACACAAGCAGGGTGAGTACAAATACTGATATAATGTTCCAAGGTCCTAATGCCAGTGATAATTACTAAAGTAGCTTACAACAAAGTGCCATGGTATATAGTCACAGACCTCATAGGATAAAAATATGAATTTTAGACATTTGTTCAAATTAATAATGAAATAATTATATTTGTATGAGAGGATAGTGAGTTTTTTTTTAAAAATAAACTTAAGGTCTGGAATGATAGTAGAGTGGGTAGGGCATGTGTCTGACCCAGGCTCAATACCCATCATCCATAAAGTGCCCTGAGTACCGCCAGGAGGAATTCCTGGGTGCAGAGCAGTAGAAACTCCTGAGCCTTGTAGGGTTTGACCCAGAAAACAAACAAATAAATAAATAAAAGAAAAAGAAGAGGAAGAAGAGGAAGAAGATGAAGAAGAAGTAGTAGTACAAGATGATGATGAAGAAGAAGATGAAGAAGGAGGAGGAGGAGAAGGAAGAGAGAGAAGGAGAAGGAGGAGAAAAAAGAATGCTTCATAAAACATAAATTTGAAGTTGAAGTGATAGTAAAGAAACCAAAAATCTTGTCACTGTGTTCAGTCCCAGTTTGATCCCTGGCACCATGCATATCCACCCCCACCCACAGAATTGCTAGAAATGTTTATAGAGCCACAGGCACACTCTATACTAGAATTTTTTGGTTTGAAATTTGATACACATTTGAATGTACAATATTGTCTATCTACAAACTATTATGGTTCACCTTTGAACTAAAATGAAATTTTTTTGCAAGAAAAATTTATAAAATAAGTTTGATTTTACTTAGTTTTAACATATTACTATATGAGGGAGAAGCATTATTACTGATGAGGTAGGCTACATAAGTAGGCAAACCTTTTGTTTCTATAGTCAGCTACCTACTATACCCAAATTCAGAAATTACTATATAATCCAGAAAAAAGCAAAATGTTTTTCTTCCCAGTGATTATATTGAAAAATTTCTTTGTATTATTTCTTTCCATTCTTTAAAAAAAGGAACACACTTGAAATTTGTAGTAATAGTACAAATAGTGCCCAGCTCCTAAAAACCCAGCTGCTTTGCTATACTCTGATAATGGATACTATTATGTCTCCTGTCCTTTCAGGTTACAGACACCATGAATGTCTCCGAGGAAGGTTCCAGGTTTACTTCTGTAAGAGAATTTATACTTCTAGGTTTTTCTTGTGAGTGGAAGATTCAGGTCCTGCTGTTCTCATTCTTCACTACAACCTATGCTCTGACCCTATCAGGGAACGGGGCCATTCTCTGTGCAGTTTGGTGTGATCGGCGACTCCACACCCCCCATGTACGTATTCTTGGGGAATTTCTCTTTTCTAGAGATCTGGTATGTCTCTTCTACTGTGCCCAATATGTTGGCCAACCTCCTCTCAGAAGATAAGACCATATCTGTTGCTAGATGTTTAGTCCAGTTTTATTTCTTTTTTTTTTCGGGAATATCTGAAAGCTTCCTTTTAACTGTCATGGCCTTTGATCGGTACCTAGCTATTTGTCAACCCTTGCACTACCCTAAAGTCATGACTGCGCCTCTATGCACCAAATTGATCATCATTTGCTGGGTGTGTGGGTTTCTAATATTCCTGGTCCCCATCGTCCTCATCTCTCAAATGCCTTTCTGTGGACCAAATATCATTGACCACATTGTGTGTGACCCAGGGCCCCTATTTATGCTAATGTGTGCCCCTGCCCCTAAAACCCAGCTTCTTTGCTATACTCTCAGCTCATTAGTTATCTTTGGCAATTCCCTCTTCATACTTGGCTCCTACTCTCTGGTCCTGTTAGCTGTGTTGCGTATGCCATCGGCCACGGGAGACATAAAGCTTTCTCCACCTGTGGGTCTCATTTGACTGTGGTGTTACTATTCTACGGATCTCTGATGGTCATGTATGTGAGCCCAGGACTTGGAAGTTCTGTTGGAATGCAAAAAATTGCAACTTTGTTTTATGCTATGGTGATCCCACTCTTTCAACCCTTTCATCTATAGTCTTCGGAACAAAGAGATAAAAGCAGCCCTGAGGAAAGTGCTAGGGAGTGTCAAGATAACCTAAAACATAATAGATGAGCCTACCATTATCAGGTCAGTAGTACTCTAACAACAACAACAACAACAACAAAAGCAACTAGAATTATATAGTTTAAGAAATCTTCTCATCTGAATCTGTTGATTTTGAACTATATCAGCCTATGAAATTGAGTAATGGTGGGATCAACAATAATGATTAAGCAGGAAGATTGCATAGAGAATTGAAATGATAGGTTCTTCTTTGGCAATTACATTGCGTGTTGACTAGGAAATTATGTGCTTTTATGCTGTGGATAATTTATATGATTTATCTGTACAGAAAATAAGTCTTGTTAAATTTGTGTTAGATTAATAATTCTGGAATAAATTAATTATGTCATTTTGCTCTACTTGGTTGCAAATAAAATGACCATGGTTTACTTGGCCATATTTCTCATCATATTTGACTTGATTATTTTTGTAATGGTGTCATTCCTGTAAATAAACTCTTAGAAGTAATTATCCAAGATATCTATGGGACAAAATAGTATATTGTTTTAATGACATCCATTTATATGTGATTTTTAAAAAATTTTTTATTATACCACCGTGAGACATACAATTACAAAGGAGTTCATAATTGGTTCTTGGTAATACATCCCTCTACCAGTGCCCAATTCCACCACCAATGTACCCCACCCCTCCCTCCCACCCCCAGGCTGCCTCAATAGCAGGTAGCCCCATTTTCTCTCTCTTTTTTCTCTCTCTGTCACTGCATCTCTCTCCCTCTTCTTTTACACATTGTGGCTAGCCCTGCAGATATTTAGAGTTTATTACTTAAGTCTCTTTTGTGTATATTCAATGGTGAGTTTCAATCTGCCATTACCATTTCCCATGTTTAGTAAAACACTGGTATCTATTTATATACCTGGGCCGGGTTGAAAAAAAAACTGCTGTAGGGTGGGTGTCGATGATCTCGGTTATGATAGTCTGGTCTGCTGGGTGGAGTTGTGACGAGAGGGAAGTCGGATGTGGAAAATGGTGGCCCCCATTGAGTAGGGGGCATCATCTGGCTTGCTGTGAGGCTCTGCTGGGATGGCAGGCTAGGGCTAGAACCTGCCATGCCTCCCGGGCGCCTCATGAGTGGCTGGGCACAGGGAGAGCAAGTAGCAGCTCTGCCCCATGTCTGAGAGTCCGGCCCAGGTATGCTGAACCAGAGACTCTCAGACACGGGGCAGAGCTGCTACTTGCTCTCCCTGTGCCCAGCCGCTCATGAGGTGCCCGGGAGGCATGGCGGGTTCTAGCCCTGGCCTGCCACCCCAGTAGAGCCTCACAACAAGCCAGACGACCCTCTACTCCATGGGGGTCACCATTTTTCACATCCGGACTTCCTCTCTCCTCACAACTCCACCCAGCAGACCAGACTATCACAACCTGGCTCGCGCTGCCGCTTAGCTGCCATGTGGTTCATCTATAATTGCTTTATTTAGAGGTGACTACAAGAGTATGCCACCTGCACTGCAAGCCTGGCAAGCTGCTTGTGTTGTATTTGATATGCCAAATACCAGTAACATTTATATTAGATCATTCCCATGACCTAATATAATGGTTTGAGGCTCTTTTTGTTCCTGGAGCAAGCAGATGCCTTTGGATTCTACTAGCATGAGACAGGACATATGGAGATATTACTGGTGCCTGCTCTAGCAAATATATGATGAATGGAAGATAGTGATAGTGATAGTGATCTATTTATATCCTATTAATGAATGCAGTCATTCTATATCTGTCCTTTTCCTTCTGACTGATTTCACTCAGCATGATAGTCTCCATGTCCATCCATTTGCAGGTAAATTTCATAATTTCATCTTTTCTGACTGCTGCATCATATTCCATTGTGTAGTTGTACCACAGTTTCTTTAGCTAGTCCTCTGTTCTCGGGCATTTAGGTTGTTTCCAGATTCTAGCTCTTATGAATAGCGCAGAGATGAATAAAGAAGAACAGAAAGTGTTTCCACTCATCTGTGATTTCTTTTACATATTTCACTTTTCCAAATTCCTAAGGGGCTTGTCTAAGTACAAATATATTTGGATCAATCAAAACATTTAGTTAGCAATGTACTTATCTGAACAGTAATACTTTTTATCTGTGTGAAAAAATCACTTAATGGGTGAATCAACTATGGTTTAGATAATAAAATATATATTCAAAATTGGATGGGAAAATAGTGAAATTTGGAATACATTACGTAGTTTAAAAAAAAGCTTACTTTTAACCTCAAAAGTTTATATAGTATAAAGTAAGATTTTAAGCAAGAAAACCATACATGCATAAAAATGTATACTTCATTTCACATAGCATCAAATTTGTTCCCACAATAAAGAAAATTTTTATAATCACTGTGAGATGTCCCACTGAATGTGGTATATGCATATATATTGTAACTTTTATGTCATAGGATGGTATTTACAGAAGTTAGATTAGAAGAAAACCAAATGTCAGCAACAAACAGTAATGACTCTTTATAGAATGAATTCGTATTCAGGGAGTTAGAAATTCCATCAGTCATCAAACCTTTCCTTGAACATAATTGTTACTTTCATTTTGTAATCATTAAAAATGCAATATCAATTAGAACTCATTATTTAAGTAAAAAACAAAAGTCACAGAAAATCTAGGATGTAAGATTATACACATATAAACAGTTTTACCTTAAGGACTTTTTCTTTGAACAATATATTAGGAAAGAGATGGATTACATCTAAAAGGTAGAATGCGTTTGCGAGCGTCTAAATGGTTGTCCCAGATATTACAGTTCTTTGTTCTTTTAATGTGAGCAGTTGTCAAGTTCCTTGACCAATCTTACTTACTAGATCTCAGTCATTTCTCTCTCACTTAAATAGATATTGAGGATATTTTCCAACTCTATAGCATTCCATCTTGAGAAGTAGAATTTTAAATTCATGACTTGAGAAAAAGGCTCAGAGTAGTCAAAAAGCAAGCCTAGAGACAAGCAGATAATAGTATTATTTTGCTGTCAGATATCCAAGACTTTGGTTATTAAGTTAACATATTTGTGTAGTCATCGACTTTTTTAATATCTTTTCACAACTTTGAAGTTACAAATGATTCAAAGATTCAAAGCCTTTTCCTCTGTCTTAACTTATGTTACATACCACTTAAGTTTTATATTCAGAACTTCAGAAACCTGGTCAACACATTTCCTGGAACCCATTACAATCTAGACAGTATGAGATTTCACCCCTTAGCCAGGCAGGGTCTATGGTCCCTTTTCTTCATGAAGGGGTTCCAGAAGATGGACTCTTACCAAATCCTCCTTAAAGATCTAGATGGTGAAATCCCGGGGAATTATGAGGCAGGCAGGTAGGCAGATGGGTAAGGACCCATGGCAAATGGAATTTCTGAGAGGTAAAAATGTCCAATTGTCCCAAAACTGCAAGAAGTTAGGCCCCAACCTGATAAGATCCTCCTGGCAGCAAGGAGTCTGGAGTCCACAGAAAACAAACTACAGCTGAGACAGAGACAGCACTTAAGGATGTCTGACACCAGAGTGACCCCCCACCTTTGCCAGAGTCGCTCCAGACCAAGGTCATTCAAGGCCCTCAGCCTTCAGAAGTTCCGGGAGGGGGCAGCTTGAGAAAAACCTATAAATGTCCCCTCGAACAAAGGTAGGGCACACATATGCTTCTCGAGCCCATGTATGGCCCGCATCTCCCCTCTTGAGATGTGTACTTGCATGCCTTCATTTCCAATACTTGAATGTGTGTGTCAGCACTCTCTCTTTTCTTGGAGTAGCCCGTGCTCTCACTTGTGCAGTTACTCTTTCTTACTTTCTCTCCCTCCTTCCCCTTTCCCAAAAAACCTGAGAATAAAATCTCTTTTACTTCCCCTGATAGTCTACTCCTGAAAATTCTCCTTTATGTGAGAAGGATAAGAACCTTGGGAAACCCTGAATAAAGATTAGGACTGATTTTCCTTTCCTTCAAAGAGCAATTCCTCGCACTAGCCTGGAGTCCCCAAGAGACCTTGGGTGGTGGGGATCAACGCCCTGTGGACATCAGGTGTGGCTTGACACCACTTACTGGGGCTGGCAGTGCTCTGGCCTGGGCCGTGCAGGGACTCATTAGCATACTTTATTAGTTAAAAAAGCTTTATTAGCTAAAAAGTCTTTATTTTAGCAGACTAGCCTTCCCAGCTGGCAGCAGAGGTGAACAGGAAGAAAGTGACCATCTTTCTTCTCCCCATCTCACATGAGCCACCTGTGTGGGGCAACTGATTTCAGTTTCTTTAAATTTTGGTGGTTTTATACGTTTTCAAGTTGTTTCTGATAAATAGATTTTTATGTATGCTTGTAATGAGAAGTTTTAAAATTAAAGTCAAATATAGCTTCTTTTTTGAATTTTGTTTCAGGGCCTATGCATAAGTTCCTATTCTTTCCAAGATTATTAGTCACTTAAAACAAAAAATTTTGTTTTATTAATTTTTTTTTTGCCTTTTTGGGTCACACCCGGCAATGCTCAGGGGGCTACTCCTGGCTCTGCATTCAGGAACTACTCCTGGCGGTGCTTGGGGATCATATGGGATGCCGGGATGGAACCCAGGCCGGCAGAGGCCGGCCGCGTGCAAGACAAACACCCTACCCGCTGGGCTATCGCTCTGACCCCCAGTTTTATTAATTTTTAAAAAAAATTTACATAGGCATATGTCTAGTTTTTCTCTGTTAGTAGTGTCAACAATTTGTTCCATAGACAATTAAAAATATTTGTCGCCTTCAAATTAATTTGAAACCAGTATGTTATAATAACTCAAACATTACTATATTGGTGGCTTTAGTCTATTTTGATGATAGCTATCACACAAAAGATGATTTATTTAGTTTATTATTGTTGTGTTGCAGAGCAAAAGTTAGGGCCCTACCTACCATGTCCTTTCGGGAAATAATAAAACTTAAAGAGAGAAGAACTCTAGACTGAGCATTACAGTGTAATTTACATTATAGTGGGATGGAAAAGGGATACCTAAAGGTCCATTTGATCACTTGAATCCCGTTATTCATCGATTTGCTCGAGCGGGCGCCAGTAACATTTCCATTGGACCCTATCACGTGCCAATGTAGCCCAATGGCATCTGGTTGATTCAGGAATATGAAGAGCCTCAAACCGTTCCTTCAGGGTCTTGACAAGGAAGTCAGACCATCTTGTAGGTGATCTTTTTGACATCCCGTGGGATCCAGTCGGTAATGGCTCTAGTCCAGCGGTTGTCTCCAAATCGCATTACATGTCCAGCCCATCAGGGATAAAAGCAAGCACGTGAAAAGGCTGCAAACAGAGGAATATGAAAACACTGAAGGGGAGACAAAAAATTTTTATAAAGGAAACATTTGCAAAAAACTAAAAATTACTTATCAGTCCATTATAAAGGTAGCTGCACAGACTATGACAATGTAGATAGGCACATTGAACTTGACTGCAGTCCCTCAAACCAGCTTTATCCCTAAAATCGATCGAGCTATATAGGCATATCTAGCATATATTCAAGCAAAAGTATATCAAGACGCTCAACTGGGACAATTTAGAGACAAAGTGTAAGATTCTTTTGTCAAACAGAAAAAGCACATCCAATTTGCATTTCTTCAAGCAGTTTTTAATACAAAATGATGACATTGACACTCAAACCATCATAAACAGCAAATATTCTAGAATGATAGAGGCCTTTTTTTCATCACTGTATCACCGTCTTCCCGTTCATCATCGATTTGCTCGAGCGGGCCCCAGTAACATCTCCATATGACCTGTCTCATGCAAGTAGAGCCCAAGGGCACCTGCTTGCTCCAGGAACATAAAGAGCCTCAAACCATTTCATTAGGTCATGGGAATGAGGTCTATAATTGTTAATGGTATCTGGCATATCAAATACGACACGGGTAGCTTGCCAGGCTCTGCCGTGTGGGTAGCATACTCTTGTAGTCATCTCAAAATCCAGCATTTATTGATGAACCGCGCGGCCGCTTGCAGCTGCGCAAGCCGGGCTGCGATAGGCTGGTCTGCTGGGTGGAGTTCTGACGAGGGGGATGTCCGGATGTGGAAAATGGAGGTCCTCATAGAGTGGGGGGGTCCTCTGGCTTGTTGTGAGGTTCTGCTGGGGTGGCGGGCCAGGGCCAGAACCTGCCATCTCTCCCGGGCACCTCATGAGCGGTTGGGCACAGTGAGAGCCAGTAGCAGCTCTGCCCCATGTCTGAGAAAGAATAAAACAACTAAAGACGGCAGGAAAACCACTTAAGTGAAATCATGAGTGCTATGTACCTTAACCAATTTAACACAATGAATGAGATTGAATATTACCATTTGTAGATAATTATATACTAAAAACGATATCTATCATAACTGACCAAACAACCACTGGATTTTATGTAAAAAACAAAGATTCTTCAAATAATAGAAAATAATGTCTGTAAAAGCTACCCTTAGTGTATTCGGATATGCCAAAAACAGTAACAATAATGGACCTCATTCCCAACGAATGGGGACGTTACTTGCGCCTGCCTGAGCAAATCGAGGTACAACGGGAAGACAAGTGACAATGTCTATAAGAAAATTTCTAAGCATAGTATTTGAGTAAAGAGTATTAGCTATCATTTTCATCCCTACTGCTGTTAGACTGAAAATCATATGTAAGCATTTTCTACTTTGGAGTATTGAAGAAAATGAAACTGACCTGACAAATCTCTACATTGAAACTCTTAATAAGGAAAATTTCTTTTTTTTTGGGGGTGTGGGGGACAGCGAATAAGCTGGATGAGCTGTAAATGAAGCAATCATAAAGTTGTGACCTTTTGAGTCATTAGATCTGGTCTTTTCTATAGCTGGGTGCATCTTTAATTATTGTATCTTATAAATTATAAAAAATTAGATATTCCTAATACTATTAGAAAAAATTCACATAGACAGAAATGTAGCTTCAACAGTTTATGTAAACAAATGGACAAGTAGATTAATTGAATTTAGGTAAATTCTCAGAATAACAAAAAGATTCACATTAATACTTAGCTTAATAGTCTTAAAAGGCAAAAGCATGTACTAAAGGAGCTGGAGGATATCACAGTGGGTAGGGAACTTGCTTTTCTTGGCTTACTAGAGATTCATTAATGGGACCCTATATGCTTCCCTAGCTCTGCAGGATACAGGAATAAGCCTGAACACAGTTGAGTATGGACAAAAACAAACAAAAAAACTTACTCAACTCATTTTCTATTTTAAAAATATTTATGACTACATATATGTATATATGTATATATATATATATATAGCATGCTTAAGATCTGTTTCATAAAAGTCACAGATTTAATGTTTAAGAATAGCTGTTCAGTATTTTAGGGATAAAAATGAAATAAACGTGTTGATTTGAGGAAGAACCCACATATTCCATTAAAGTGCAGTAACCAATGTTATCTCCTTGTCTTCCAGAAAAATGAATGTGTCCGGCAGAGAAACCACCACCTCTGTTAGCTACTTTATCCTCCTGGGCTTTCCCTCCAGCCCAGAAATGCAGCTCCTCTACTTTGGGCTCTTCTCAGTAACCTACACCCTAACCCTGATGGGGAATGCAGCCATTGCCTGTGCTGTGAGGTGGGACCGACGCCTTCACACTCCCATGTACATCTTCTTGGGGAATTTCTCTCTCCTGGAAATTTGTTATGTCACCACAACCATCCCTAACATGCTGGCCAACTTCTTTTCCAGCAGTAAGTCCATTTCTTTTGTAAGCTGTTTTGCACAGTTCTACTTTTTCTTTTCATTTGGGTGTGATGAGGATTTCTACCTTTGCATCATGGCCTTTGATAGGTACCTTGCTATCTGCCGCCCTCTGCATTACCCACGTATCATGACTAAACAGCTCTACACTATCTTGCCATCTTGGAATAGTGGAGTGGTTTTATCATCTTTATAAGCCTAGTCCTTCTCATTTCACGATGTTGCTCTTCTGTGGCCCAATACCATTAATCACTTCATATGTGATCCTATCACAGTGATGATGTTATCCTATTCTGAAAATAACATCACCCAATTCATTTACTCTACTTTCAATACTATCTTTATGATTGGTACCTTTCTCTTTGTTCTGTGATCCTATGCTCTGGTGATTCTGTCTGTGCTAAGAATGCCCTCAGCAGCCAGCAAGCAAAGGCTTTCTCTACTTGTGCTTCTCATCTGGCAGTGGTCTTCTTGTTTTTTTGGGTCAGTTATGGTGATGTATATCAGGTCTGGATCAGAACACCCAGTAAAAATGCGAATAAAAATATTACTTTGTTATATTCTGTGATAATACCTCTCTGTAATATTCTAATATATAACCTCAGGAACAAGGAGATGAAGGCTCCCATTAGGAAGATCTTCAGGATTGAGGAAG
>JAJIBD010018649.1:0-10604 GCA_021461705.1 Cryptotis parvus | reverse complement strand
ATAGTAAACTCTTAAAATGATAAATTAGTTTTAAAACATGTTGGAAAAATAAGGAAATATCTTTACAGAAATCTCAAATGTATGGTGGATGTTCTATTTAATGGAGAGCAGTCATTAAAAAAAGCAAAGGAGAGCAGAGAGCAAAAAATATTTTCTATATGAAAGATAAAAGAATATTTATCATCCTAAAATAGATTATTTGCTTTTCTAAAGTCCAAAGTATAATTCTGAGTATAATTCTAGGAGTAAAAGTTACATATTTAATTAATGTATTTTGTATGTGTAATACATGTTAAACATATACTTTTGTGGAATTATATAATCTATCATTTGAAAACAATTTTAATAGTATAGCATTTTGATCATGATAAATGCAAATTAGAATCTCAGTTTAATAATTCCTTTCTAAAATATTCCTAAATTGCTTATTTTTAGGAAAGTTTTAGAGTTACAATAAAATTAAGAAGGTTGAGGCCAGGAAGATGGTGAGCGTGCAGCGGCAAGTACAGGAGCAGGCAGAATTGAAATAGCCTGAGCCCTGAAAAGCAGACAAAGCCAGAAACTTTCTGAGTAAATGCGAATACCCCGTGTGCAGTGAGATCACCTTTAAATGCACACAGCCAATGGTGTCATAGCCAAAGGGCCAGAGCAAGTCCTCCAATAATGGCAGAGATGCCTCCAGCTGGCAGATCTTCCGTAGTCCTAGATGTTGTACATGGTGTGAGACTTCCAATATCTTGGAGGAGATTCTAGATCACTCAGCTTAGCAAGCTTGCGGGCGCAAGCACTGAGGTTGCGGAGGAGGGAGCAGCTCTGCCCCAAGCTGCAACCTCACTGCTCCAGCAGGGGAGAGTGCTGCCCGCTTCCACCCCCACCCCATCAGTCTAACACCCAGAGTGCACTGTGAGTGCACATACCCCAGTTGTCAGTGGGTGGGATCTGCGCAGCCGCCACTGCCACCGCTTCAGGTGGCCATTGTTCCTGTTCCCAGAGTCGGTGCTGGCCACGATTGCAGTGGTCGACTCAAATCTCTTGCTTGCTGGCCAGCCAGTCCTGTGGAAATGGCAGCAACAGCAGCTCCTTGGGCAGCAGGGGGTTGGCGGGGCCCCACCCACCGCCACACCTGCCAGACCCAGCCACCACAGCGCTGCTGCCTCCACACCCCTGCCAGGGTGTCCCCCCATGTCCCCAGGCCTGGCGGAGGGATTTGGCCCTAGCGCAGATGCCCCTGACCTGGTGGCCTGTGGCAGCTGCAGGAGCAGACCACCAGATTCAGAGGGAGAAGAAGAAGAGCAATGGTGGCTGAAGTGCCCCCACCTGATGGTGGTCAAGGAGCAGATGTAGCTTCTCTGGTCCTGGATCCCTAAGTACAAGTTCACCTACATCGGTCTCCAACAGAACAATCTGCGATGCACTATGAAATTCTCTAAAATTCAGTGATCTCATCTACAAACTTTTGAGATTTGTTGAATTTTAAAACAAAATTGCTCAGCACGAACTGACCAGCACTGGCCATAATGCAGAACTCATGAGTAAATTTCCAAAGAAACTGAGAAACACAAACTGCACAGCTCCTTCCCATGCCATGAAACATCCAGAGGGGAGAATGAACTTTGGTTCTGGTCCAATCTATAAGAGCCTCATAGGTCAGCAAATATCAGGTACCCAGGACATTATCTCCAACGGACTAGTTACGAGGACTGATCAATAATGCAATGACCAGATGCACCACTGCTACAGCTCCTGCTGTAGTAGGAGAAAGACCAGACACACCTCTGCTGCAGCTCCTGTCTGCGGAGAGCTGCCCAGAAAGCAGCAAGAGGGAGAAACTGGCTGTCTCTGGCCAGCTTTATTATCACTTCTAGGGCCAACAAACATGTGAGTTGCTATGGGCACCCCAGTCCAGTCTGGAGTGGGGATTGAGGCCCCTCCTTTCACACCCCCTCCACCCAGTGGGTTTGACCACGAGCTTCACAGACATCATCCACAACTGACCAGGTATTAGGACTGATCAATAATGCCGTGAAAATGACCAGACAACCACTGCTATAGCATCTGCCTGCGGACAGCTCCCAAGAAGCGAAGAAGGGGAAATAGTTTCCTTCATGGGCCAGGTTTACCATTACTTCTGGACCAGCAAGCACATGAGTTGCCATGACTGTGGGTGTGCTGGTTGGGTTTTGAGTGGGGACTGAGGCCCCTTCTCTATTCATTCCCACCTACAAAGACCCAGTGGGCATGGCTATGAACTGCACAGTTGCTTTTCACAACTAACCATAAACCAGGACTGATCAATAACTCTGGGACAGGACCAGAGGGAAAACTATTACAGCTTCTTCCTGTAGCATGCTCTGGAAGAGCTGCATGCCTTGTTAACAAAACCACCCAGTTTAGGGTCAAAAACACACAGCAGAAACACCATCTGCACTTTTATGTTCCACAGCAGCACTATTCACAATAGTCAAAATCTGGAAATAACCAGAGTGCCCGAGAACAGATGACTGGATAAAGAAACTCTGGTACATCTACATAATGAAATACTATGCAGCCTTTAAGAAAAAATGAAGTTATGAAATTTTCCCTATAAATGGATGCACATGGAGAGGATCACTATCACTAACCTCCCGTTGATCATCTATTTGCTAGAGCGGGCACCAGTAATATCTCCATATGTCCTGTCTCATGCTAGTAGAGCCCAAGGGCATCTGCTTGCTCCAGGGACATAAAGAGCCTCAAACCATTATATTAGGTAATGGGAATGAACTAATATAATTGTTACTGGTATTTGGCATATCAAATAAAACAGGGCAGCTTGCCAGACTTGCCATGCAGGTGGCATACCCTTGCAGTCACCTCTAAATATAGCATTTTTAGATGAACAGCGTGGCCAGATGGGCTGTGATAGGCTGTCGCTGGGTGGAGTTCTGATGAGAGGAAGTCCGGATGTGGAAAATGGTGGCCCTATGGAGTGGGGGTCATCTGGCTTGTTGTGCAGCTCTGCTGGGGTGGCGGGCCAGGGCTAGAACGTGCCATCCCTCCCGGGCGCCTCTTGAGCAGCTGGGCACAGGGAGAGCAAGTAGCAGCTCTGCCCCATTCTGTAAGTCTCTGGTTCAGCATACCTGGGCCTGATTGAAAAAAAAAAAAAACTTCTGCAGGGTGGAACTCGATGAGACAGGCTGTGATAGGCTTGCGTGGGATGGAGTTCTTAAGAGAGAGAAGTCCTGATATGGAAAATGGCGGCCCGATAGAGTGGGGAGGGGAGTCATCTGGCTTGTTGTGCAGCTCTGCTGGGGTGACGGGCCAGGGCTAGAACCCGCCTTCCCTCCTGGGGTGGGAGACATGGGGGCAGAGCTGCTACTTGCTCTCCCTGTGCCCAGCCGCTCAGGAGGCGCCGGGGAGGAGAGAGGATCATGCTGAGTGAAATTAGTCAGAAGGAAAAGGACAGATATAGAATGACTGCATTTTTTGTGGGATATAAAATATATATCCATAATATATGTATATATACATATATGTATATTTGTATGTATATATACAGTACGATACACCAATATCCAAGGTCAGGCAAAACATAGATCAGGAAGTCTTGTAAATAGGTGGAATCAACCGCAACTGTGTGGGAGTCAAAGGTTAGGCAAGAAAGAGAAGGGAACAGTGTGCTAATAATAGTTGAAAATGATAATAACAGCCTAGAACTGAGCACTGAATATAGGCAAAGGGATATACATGATAACTTCTAAATATATGCATTGCAAGCCACAATGTGTAAGAGAAGGAAGAGAGAGACACAGAGATAGAGAGAGAGTGAGAGAGAGAGAGAGAGAGAAAGGGAGAAAAGAGGTAAAGAGCCTGCCATAGAGACAGACTGGGGAGAGGAGAGGGAATTGGGGACATTGATGGTGGTAAATGGGCACTAGTGGAGGGATGGGTGCTGGAACACTGTATGACTGAAATCCAAGCAAAAACATCTTTGTAATTTTATGCCTCATAGTGGTATAATAAAATATTTCAAAAAGGAAAAGCAAAGAAAAGAAAAAAGAAAAACAAAAAGATGCAAACTATTATCTCATACTATATCTGTGTGAAGAATATACATTTATAAGTCATTAAAAATCTTTCACATAGATATACTAAGTGTATATATTTTACATTATTTTTTTATACTACAACACACTGTGGGTCACTAGGTTACCACCAGCAGTGCTTAGGGCTTATTCCTTCCTCTGTGCTCAAGTGTTAGTCCTGTTTGTGGTCAGTGTAGCATGATTGTTTCTAGTGAGTGTACCTGGGTCAGAGAAGTACAAAGGGAAGCACAAGTCAGTAGTTTTAGGTTCAGCTGCCTTTTCTCAGCCCTTTTTTTTTTAATGCTTCCAGTGTTACACTCTATGTTTTAAAAGTTCAAAGCTTTGAGGAACTGCCCCAGGGCAATCAGTCATAGCATGCAGAGCCTCAGACACCATGACCCAGCTGACCATGAGGATCCCAGGAGGGCAGATGGGTTTTGGGTGTTCGCTCATCACCTCTGGGGGGCCCTCAGAAGCAACTGGATGAGACTCACCCACCACAATAGCCACCATTTTTGCTGTGCGGATGCTGCAGCACATCAGAACCCGCCCAGGATGAGACTCCGATCTCTAGACCAGATTAACAGAGCAGCCGAGTTGAGCCCAGGTAGGAGGCTCCCAGAAGTGGAAGTCACTGGGTTTCATTACATGGAGCTGGGGCCACTCCTTCCCCTCTCTGTCTTGTTCTGGAGCCCAGTGGCCCCACCCAGGAACTGCCCCAGGGCAGCCAGCCATAGCATGCAGAGTCTCAGAAGCAATGGGGAGAGCTGGCACTCAGCTCTCCCCTAGCTCAGCTGACCATGAGGCTCCTTAAGTCCACCAAACTAGTGGAACCAATCATGTCCTAGAATATCCTATATTCCACAATGTGTAGGAAACGTAGGCAGGAGGGAGCGATAGAGAGAAATCGAGAAGGGAGATACAGAACCCACCATGGAGGTGGGCTGGGGGGGGGGGAGGAATGTGGGGACACTGGTGATGGGAGATGTGCACAGGTGGAGGGATGGGTGTTGAAACACTGTAGAACCAAAACTCAAGCATGGGCATCTTGCAACTGTATGTCTAATGGTGGTGTAATAAAATGTAAAAAAAAATAAATAAAAATTCAATATTTTTAATGAAATAACTATATTCATACATAGTTGAGAATCAATATTTTCCTACTTGTATCCAACAGTCAATTAAACTAGAACAATTTCCTTTATCACACAAACTATTTACTCTTTTCCTGAATGTTTAAATTCTACAAATTCACAGAGCATATAATCAATCTTACTGTGTGAAGCCTTTTTAGTTATTTCCTTACAGATGTGATCCCTTGTCCTCTAAATTTTCCAAACACTTATATGATGCTATTTATAGTCTGTCTACAAGTTTTATTTTTATGTTTTCTTGAAGGCATATATAGTTGTGAACTACCTTGTGGAAACTCTTCTTCATTCTACTTTCCATTTATGATAGAAAACAGCTCCAAGTCATCCAGGGAACAGTTAAAAAGAATCTCAACAACCTAAATATTTAAATACTAACTAGCCATCCAAATCATAT
Source organism: Cryptotis parvus (assembly GCA_021461705.1). Lineage (NCBI taxonomy): Eukaryota > Metazoa > Chordata > Mammalia > Eulipotyphla > Soricidae > Cryptotis > Cryptotis parvus. Next base: position 4,992 of record JAJIBD010018649.1, on the reverse strand, counting down.
CTAAGAGACTTCCAGTGTCTAGAGAAAACTGGAATGCATACTCAGGGAATCCCTTCCCCTATGACTCATGGTAAACATTCAGAATTGGCACCATCTTTGTGGTTTAGTGTCCTCTGCAGCTAAATATATTTAAAGTAATGTTATCAATAAAAATGTGATTTTCATTCTTTTCCCATACAGGTACTAACCACGGAGAGAAGTCCAAGACGGCTAAAGTAGTGGAAATATTGACTCTTGCCCAGCTATTGTTTGTCTTGAGACTAGTGGTGACCATCCTGTCACTTAGGCATGCTGGTGATTCAGGGAAAGGAAATGAAAGGGAACCACTGGCATATTGGGCGCGTGGCCCAGACATACGCCTACAGTTACTGCCACTGTAAGTTGATGAAGAAGACATGACCTAAGTCATCAGACTGTCTTTTTTCCTGGCAGTATAAACTTAGTAGGTGGTGTGTATAATATTGCTTTGTAATTTACTGCTAAGATATAATAAAATTTTGATTTATTTTTGTGAACTTTTAAAAATATTGAACATACAGAAAGAAATAATATGGAAAATCATAATTGTATTATTGAAATATATCAAGTTTTATTCAACTGTTAAGTAAAAAAAATTGATTAGGTTAAAATAAGTAAAATATTTGATTAAGTTAAAATTGCAAGAGATAGAAATAATTACATAATCAGGTAACTATAATTAATGATTTTAGATTTGGTTTATAGTTTTAGAGAAAAAAGTTTTGCAAACAGGCTCATCAAAGGTTCCTCAATATTTTCAGTCAGTCATACTAAATATATTAAGTCTTGCTATTTATATTGTTGCAAAAATGAGAAGATGCACATGAATACACAGCAACAAACTTTCTGATCCACAAGAGACAGTGGTATGTGAACCTTTCTTCTTGTTATTGTTGTTGCTGTTTGCTTTTTTATTTTGGGAGGCTGTATCCAAAGGTGCTTGGGTGTTCGTCCTGGTTCTGTGTCCAGGCATAACTCCTGGCAGTTGTATGTGACTGTATGTTGTGGCCCGGATTTACGTCAGTCAAATGCAATGCAAATGTCTTAACTCCTATACCATGGCAGTGGCCCTCTGAATCTGTTTGGGACATCTTTTTTTTTTTTTTTTTTTGGGTCACACCTGGAGATGCTCAGGGGTTACTCCTGGCTCTTCATTCAGGAATTACTCCTGGCAGTGCTTGGGGACCATATGGGATTCGGGGTACAAACCCAGGTCGGCTGTTTGCAAGGGGAAATTCCCTATACGCTGTGCTATCGCTCTGGCCCCTGGGACGTCAATTTTATTAATCACTGGATTCCAGGTCTACACCAAAACTCTAGAAAGTAAACAATACTTATAAAATAATAATTAAACAAATATCACTTCTTCTGAATTTGAATGTTCATTTTTCTGAATTTCTTAATTGGTATTATGACTAGACCTAAACTATAGATTTCTTTAATTTATTATAAAATCAGATTTAAAATGAAAAATTATTGTGATAGGCATAATCGTTTTTAATATACTAATAAAATAATATAGTTTGTCACAAAAAAAGCAGAATTTGATAAAATAATAACATTTTAAATACCTTTCACTTGGACTTTAAAAGCTTTGATAGGGGGAAGGAGAGAAAAAACATCAGGCAGGGCTCAACTGGGTTTTGATCTATGGTGCCACATATAGTCTCCTAAATCCCATGTTAATGCACAGTAATCCCTGAGCACAGATCTAGGAGTAATACCTGAGCAGTGCTGAAGATGGTCAAAAAAATTGTTGAAACTTGGAAGAATATTAATTATGGCAGATCTTGAGAGCTATGGTGGCATCGCGAATCATAAACAAATATATGTCTATTTTATAGCATTTTAACTATCTGTAGTATTTAAAAAGGTATTTCAGTTGTCTGAGATATATGCTTGCAAACTATAAACATATATAAATGCACACACACAAGCACACACATACCATCCACCTGCTTAATCATTCACTGTTCTAACACTATAAGATGATTTTTTTACAGTCTGGTGTACGGTATTTTAACACTTAATTTACAAATGAGCCTATTGCTATATCTTGCCTCAAAGACTATGCAGTATTAACAAGATGATAATACTACAACTGATCAAGAAAGTATAAAGAGTGCTGTGCAAATTTTAAATATAGAGATGACAAAATTTAGCAATGCATTTAATGAATTACATGAGAGAAAATTAGCACAAAAGTAGCAGCAATATTTGGCTTTCATAAGTAATAGAATAAAGTTATCACTTATATAATTGGTAAATTTGTTTTTGCTAAAACCAGCACATACCATTATTAGTTAGTTTTTCCTTACTATTACTATATACAATATCAAGAAATCCTAAAGAATAGAGTAAACTATTAACACAGTCATCCATGTTCTTCCTATTCACTCTGAATTATTTAAAATTAATCAAAATTAATGGTGCAGAGACACCAGATATGTCATTTGCCTAGCACTCAACCCAACTGGATTAGTTTCCATGTCAGTACTCTAAATAAACAGTTTTCTTCTTGAATGGGAAGATTTTGAGTACTGAGTTACCTGAGTTTATAGAACACAAGAAATGTGAACTCCTTTCTTCCTGTTATAAAATCTGAAATTAAATATGACGTGATTATTTCCCCTGTTTTGGTGTTATTTGAAGAGTATAACTTCTGGATGAAATAGTTTCTTTCATAAGTATTATAACAACTTTGTACATATTAATTCAAACTTTTATGTTATAAAATTAGTAAGAAGTTTATTTTTTTGAAACATGCTTTGCTCTATAAAATAAATGAATGCATAAAATACAGATTTAGAGATCAGGAAATGGATCTGTGCTCAAGATTGTGTTTCATGCCTAAATGAAACCCTGAGTTCAATTCCCAGCACTGGAAAATCACAACAGCAAGCAAATTAAAAAAATATTCAAACTAAGCTGTTAGTAGTATGATGTAAATGTCTATCATTAGTATCATGTACAGTAAAATGTAAAATTAACATTTAATAAAAATTATAAAAGAATATTTTCATATCTTAAAATAAAAGCTTTTCTCACAAGACAGAACATTTATTTTCCCCTTTAAAATAATTTTGTGGGGACGGAGCGATAGCACAGCGAGTGGGGCATTTGCCTTGCAAGCAACCGACCTGGGTTTGTATCCCCGACATTCCATACAGTCCCCCAAGCACCGCCAGGAGTAATTCCTGAGCAAAGAGCTAGGCGTAACCACTGAGCATCGCCGATTGTGACCCAAAAAAGCAAAAAAGCAAAAAAATAATTTGGTGGTGCCAACTTCTTTCATATAAAAAACTGTTTATCACAGAGACACATTTTTGGCACAAGACATTTTCTTCTAGTATAGGTTAGCAATACACGTAAAGATTTTATATAGCAGATACTCTTTCAGATACTCTTTCAGAAAGATATTCTTTCAGAATTTATATCTAGTATACATCAGAGGCTAGTCATTGCTTCTCACTTGTATCAATTTATGATTTACATAGTTTTGTAAAGTTTTCAAAATAGATCAGGTGCTGAAACTTTTTGAAAATTATATTAGATACATTAGATTGTTTTTTAATAATTAGGTTATTATTATAAGGTTGTTAGGGTTATAACTTTTTCCTCCTTGATCAAAAACATTTTTGAAATTTTATTGATTCTATAATTTCTCTTGATGCTTTCTTCTAGAATGACATAACCTTATGTTCTTAGTCTTTATCACAAATCCATACTTTTTAATTGCTGTGCGATACACAGTTACAAAGTTGTTCTCTATTAGGTTTCAGTTGTGCAATGTCCCAACACCCATCCTTAATCAGTGTACATTTTCCAACATCAATTTGAATTTAGAGGTCAGAGTGACAGTACAGAGGGTAGGAACTTTGCCTGGGTTAACCGTGAGTTATATGGCCCCAAATGCAAGAAAACAAAGCAAAATTTCATTACATATATTTTTGTTTCTTAACATACAGTGTTTCCCACAATACTACCTATTTGTTCCAAAGCCTGTAGTTAATGCTATATTTTAAAAATATTATAAATATCTTGATAGATTTGTACTTATACACCTTTTGCTAAGTTTACAGAATATATTTCTACCATTATGCATTTATCTATAAAACAAATATTTTGATATATTAAACAAGGTTTGCAGACATGAAAATTTCTGCACTAATTTATTCCATTACAATGAAGTAACTATCCTTAACTGATGCAATCTAATCTTCTGTCCATTTTTCTGTAGTTACTGGAGATTGAAAACATCTGGTTATGATCAAATATTCATAATCCTCATATTTAAAGTTACATGATTCAGACCTTTTTAAAAAAGATATTTGGAAACAACTGAAATGTACCCAAAAACTGGACAGTAGGTCATGCTAACCCTATATTATTCTGAATCTCTTCAAGCTCCATTGGAAATACCAATTCCTATTATAATTCTTCCCTTCATACTACCTGAAAATTTCTGGTATTTTTACACTTCATCTTAAATTTGTCTAGCATTGCACTAAATGCGTTTGTTTAATTACTAGAACTTAGCTGCTGCTGAGCACATGCCAAATACAAGTAATTAAAACTATAGTGGCCACAAGCAAAACATTAAAATTTTTGCATTCCAAAGGGCCTCATTAAAACCAGATGACTAGTTTGGCTTCTAGAAAGACTTGGCTAAAAAGTTATCCACTTCAAATCCATACTGTCTTATTTGCTTACATGACAGAATCACTGACTCAAGGACCTGCAAAAGGGTCCTCCAAAAGTTTATCTAACCTCCTTCCAAGCAGTTATATTTTAAATGTTTTAGAAGCTATCTAACATCTCTTTGCAGTTCCACATGCAAGAATCACTTGTATCACTTTGTCTTCCCATTTTTTAATTTATACCACTAACAATTTTATAGTAAAAATGTAATCAGTAAAATCTTAATTGATAATTTTTCAAAATTTACACAATGCAATCTTTTTTTTTTTTTTT
>JAJIBD010018646.1:0-17692 GCA_021461705.1 Cryptotis parvus | reverse complement strand
AAAGTTTCACAAAAATAAGTTCAAATGGCCAGAAGATATAAAAAATGCTCTTCATCACAAATCATCAGAGATGGAAATCAAAGTAACAATGAGATATCATTTATACCACAGAGACTGGCACACATCCAAAAGAACCAGTGCTGGCATGGATGCAGGGAGAAAGGGACTCTCATTGTTGGGTGGGAATGCTGACTGGTTCAGCCTTTCTGGAAAACAATATGGGCATTTCTCCAAAAAACTAGAAATTGAGCTTCCATTTGACCCAGCAATACCACTTTTGGGAATATATCCTGGGAGGGCTTAAATCACACAGCAGAACACACCATCTGCACCTCTATGTTCATTTTGCACTCCTCTCAAAAGCCAGAATATGGAAACAACCTGAATCCCCAGAACAGACAACTGGATAAAGAAACTATGGTACACAATGGAATACTATGTAACTGTTAGGAAAAATGAAGTCATGAAAATTGTTTATAAATGGATGGACATGGAGACTATCAACCTGAGTGAAATGAGTCAGAAGGAGAAGGCAGGTATAGAATAATTGCATTCACTTGTGGTATATTAAAAATAGTGTGAGACTAATATCCAAGGCCAGGGAAAGCAGGGCCCAGGAAGACTTGTAACGGCTGGAATCTACAACAAGTGTGTGTGTGGAGTGGAGGGTAGGTAAGATAGAGAAGGGACCAGTTTGACAATCACTTGTATCACTTGACTTCCCATAATTCATCGATTTGCTCGAGGCAGGCACCAGAAATATCTCCATATGTCCTGACATGTGCTATTGTAGCCCAAGGGCATCTGCTCGCTCCAGGAACATGAAAAGCCTCAAACCATTCCTTCAGGTCATGGGAATGAGGTCTATAATTATTAATGGTTTTTGTCATATCAAATACTACACAGGTAGCTTTCAGGCTCTGTCATGTGGGTGGAATACTCTCAGTAGTAGGCTCTCATCTCATGCATTTATTGATGACCACACAGCTGCAAAGTGGCCACGTGCAACAGGGAGAGAATCGACTTTTCTCTTGGGTGGAGTTCTGATAAGCTGTGGAGTCCAGATGTTGAAAAATGACTTTTGGGTACAAAATTGATACCCAAAAAGTTGGTGGCTTTCCTATATACAAATAATGAAAGAAAAAAAAGGGATATTAAGAAAAGCGATCCCATTCACGAATTGTGCCACAGAAAATCAAATAGCTAGGAAACAGTTTGATGAAGAACGTAAAGGACCTCCTAAAAAGAGAACTACAAAACATTACTTCAAGAAATAAAAGAGGACACAAGGAAATGGAAACACATTCCCTGCTCATGGATTGGGAGAATCAATGTTGTCAAAATGGTAATACACCTTAGAGCTTTATACATATTTAATGCGGGTCCCTATAAAGATACCCATGACATTCTTCAAAGAAATTGACTAAACACTCCCTGAGAATTTGTATGGAATAATAAACTCCATGGATAGCTAAAAGCAATTCTTGGGAAAAAGAAGATGGGGGCATCACCTTTCCCAACTTCAAACTTTACTACAAAAGCAGTAGTGATCAAAACAGCGTGGTATTGGAATAAAAACTGACCTGTGGACCTATAGAATAGAGTTAAGTATCCTGACACCCATTCTCAAACACATGACCATTTAATATTTGATAAAGGAGTAAAAAAACTACGAAATGGAGCAAGGGAAAGCCTCTTCAACAAGTGGTGATGGGAAAACTGGGCAGCCACATGTAAAAAAAATGAATTTGGACCCCTGTCTAATACCATGCACAAAAAATCAGATCAAAATAGATTAATAATCTCAATATCAGACCTGAATCCATTAAGTATGTTGAACAAAATATAGGAAAAAACCCTCCATGACATTGAAGCTAAAGGCATCTTCAAGGTGAAACACAACTAACGAAGCAACTAGAAGCAAAGATAAACATATGGGACTACATGAAGCTAAAAGCTTCTGCACTTCAAAAGAAACAGTGAACAAGATACAAAGACAGTCCACAGAATGGGAAAGAATATTCACCCAATACCCATCTGATAAGGGGTTAATATTCAGGATCTATCAGGCTCTGGTAGATCTTACAAGAAGAAAACAACCAACCCCATCAAAAAATGGGGAGAAAAAATGAACAGAAACTTTGACAAGGGAAGAAATTCGAATGGCCAAAAAAGACATATGAGGTGTCACAACAAATGTGTGGGGCAGAGGTTAGGTAAGACAGAGAAAGGAACAGTGGGACAATAATTGTCAAAATTCTATTACAATCCACAACATGTAAGAGAGGGAAGAGAGAGAGAGAAAAGAGAGAGAGAGAAAGAGAGAGAGAGAGAAAAGGAGACGGAGAAACTACCATAGAGGCAGGTTGGGGGAGTGGGGAGGGATGGGGTCATTGGTGGTGGGAGGTGGGCACTGGTGGAGGGATGGTGCTGGAACACTATGGCTGAAACACAAACATGAACATTTTGTAATTGTCAAAAATAAATACATTAATTAATTAAAAAAATAAAGTAGGTCAAGCTAATGGAGATTTGATTATTCAACCCAGGAAAAATGGTGACTCACAATTCCACTGACCCTTTAAACAAAATAAGGAACACTTCATTGTTCCTGCACAAACACTTTAATACTGTCCGTAGTATAGAAGCATCAAGGTATGCAATACTGTAAGCAGCAGTAATCACACTGTTACTTTTTACTGTTCCCCCATCCCCAGCAACCACTTGGTCTCCAAATTTTATTAAAGCTTTTGACCTTCCATAAAAAATGTAATGCTAATGTAAAAGATTCAGTATGTGCTACTTTTTAGTACATTTGTTTTGTAGATTTCACTATAGGTGAACTGAATAAACTCAGTGGATCTGTCTCCCCCTCCCCAAAAAAAAAAGACATACTGAGAAAAATGTTCATCATCACTAATCATCAGAGAGATGCAAATCAAAACAATGAGATATCACCTCACACCACAGAGACTGGCCTATATCCAAAAGGGTAAAAACAGCAAGTGCTGGCATGGATGCGGTGAAAAAGGGACTCTCATACATTGTTGGTGGGAATGTCGACTGGTACAGCCTTTTGAAAAACAATATGGACAATCCTCCTAAGACTAGAAATTGAGCTCCCATTTGACCCAGCCATACCACTCCTGGGAATATACCCTGGGAAGCCAAAAACACATAGCGGAAACTCCATCCTTAATTATATTTTCATAGCAGCAATAGCCAGAATCTGGAAACAACCAAAATGCCCGAGAACTGCTGACTGGATAAAGAAACTTTGGTACATCTACTCAATGGAACACGATGCAGCTGTTAGGAAAATGAAGTTATGAAATTTGCCTATAAATGAATGGACATGGAGAGGATCATGTTGAGTGAAATTTCCAGAAGGAAAAGGACAGATACAGAATGACTGCATTTATTTGCATGACGTAAATATATATAAATATACATATATACATATTATTGTAACAATATCCAGGGTCAGGCAATATATGGATCAGGAGGGCTTGTCAAAGGTGGAAATTACCACAAACGTGTGGGGAGTCAGAATTTAGGTAAGACAGAGAAGGGAACAGTGTGCTAATAATTGTCGAATGTGCTAATACCAACCTAGAACTGAGCATTGAACACAGGCAACACGGTACACATGATGACCTCTAAATATATGTATTGCAATCCACAATGTGTAAGAGAAGGAAAAGAGAAAGAGAGAAAAGAGATAAAGAACCTGCCATAGAGGCTGGCTAAGGGAGGGGGAGGGAATCGGGGACATTGGTTATGGGAAATGGGCATTGGTGGAGGGATGGTTCTGGAACACTGTATGACTGAGAACCAAACATGAACATGAACATTTGTAATTGTATATCTGACAGTGGTGTGTATATATATATATATATATATATATATATATATATATATACACACACACACCACTGTCAGTCATTTTCTTTAAATATATATATATATAAAGAAAATGACTGCCCTCATGGTGGTGTGGGGGGTCCTCTGACTTCTTGCGAGGCTCTATTGGGATGGCAGCCCAGGGCTAGAAGTCGCCTTCCCTCCTGGGCACCTCATGATCAGCTGAGCACAGGGAGGGCTGGTAGCAGCTCTGCCCTATGTATCTGAGTCTTACCTGGGCTTGAAATAGGCTTCACTGTAGGTTGGGACTCTGACGCAGGCAGGGCTTGAGTTGGCTTTTCTCTTGGGTGGAGCTCTGACGAGCTGTGGAGTCTGGATGTTGAAAATGACTGCCCTCATGGTTTGAGAGGGGGGGGGGGGTCCTCTGGCTTCTTTCGAGATTCTATTGGATGGCGAGATAGCTAGTTTGACAATAATAGTGGAAATAGTAAGGCTAGACTAGAAGAACCGAAAATTGAATGTAGGTAAAGGGATATACATGTAGGTATTGCAAACACAATGTGCAAAAGGAGAAAGAGAGAGATAGAGAATCAGAGAGAGAGATAGAAAGAGAGAAGGGCTGGGTGATAGCCCAGTGGGTAGGGCGTTGCCTTGCATGCGGCCGGCCCATGCCGGCCTGGGTTCGATCCCTGGCTCCCATATGGTCCCCAAGCCCGCCAGGAGTCATTCCTGAGTGCAGAGCCAGGGTAACCCCTGGCTCGCCGGTGTGACCCAAAAAAAAAAAAAGAGAGAGAGAGAAAAAGTGCGGGGGGGGGAGGGAAATTGGGGACAACGGTGGTGGGAAATGTGCATTGGTGGAGGAATGGGTGTTGGAGTACTCTATGACTGAAAACCCAAACGTGAACAGCTTTGCAATAGTCTATCTCATGGTGATTTAATTTAAAAATGAAATTAAAAAAAGAAAAACCTTCTAAACTTTTTTCAATCATGCAGAATTCTGAATTTTTTCTTTAGCAATAGCTGAATACGGATAAAAATGGTGTGGTATATGTTTACAACGGAATAGTACACAATCATAAATGATGAATTGATAAACTATTTATGAATAGTTTGAACTATACAGTAAGTGTAGTTTACTAAAACTTGGGTGGAACTGGAGGGTATCATGTTAAATAAAATAAGCCAGAGGGAGAAGGATGGTAAGATGATCTCACTCATCTGTTGTATATAGAGAAACAAAACAAGGCAACAGACAGTAACAAGTGACAACAAACCCTTAGCCCTAGATTACAGAAATGAGATTATAAAGCACATGAAGGGTCTCATTTATAGAAATGGGATTACTAATAGGTCAGGGCTGATGAGGTGGACTAGATGCAACAAAAGGACATTCATTGATGGAGGGTCTTGAACACTATGGTGGTGGTGGTAGACACAGTGGTCATTATATAACAAAACTATAAATTTAACAACTCTTGTTACCATGTCACCTAGACAACAACAAAGAATTCTGAATTTTCAACTTTTGTTTCTACCCTGCTCACACCCAGGTCTCAGGATTGTGTTCTTTGACACTTGCCTTGAATGAGTGATCACATGATATGGTCTCATATTTTAAGCTAACAAACTTGCCCCAACTACTTGCTACATCAGGAAATTCACGAGGTTTGTTCCAGACTAAATTTTTTTATTTTATAAGAGTTTCTAGAGCCCTAATTCTAGCAGTAATCCGAATAGACTAGGAGCTCACATATTCTTCAAATGTGTTTTAAATATCTTCAAGAACCAACTATAAAATTTTGCTAGCTGACCTACTTGCTAGATGTTGCCATCAAGAGGGCAGCTGAGAGAAAAGCAAAGCCTTCATGTTCAGAAGCTGTCTTCTTTTTCATGTTGCTTCCTTGGTGATATTAGCTTAGTAACATGTAGAGGGTGTGGATATCTGTGAATGTCTATAGAAGACCTTGCAACCTTCCATGACTCAATAACTAAATTCTCTATGTTATAAAGCCAGCCCGGGATAGTGAAATTCCCATGAAATTGAATTGATCCTCAAATTATTGTTTAAATGATAGGACAGTAGAAACTTAAGAGCATATTAATGCTAATGGGAATTGCTTAGTTAATGCTGTGTAAGACCAGCTGAGAAGTGCATGAGGCGGCGCTACAAAAAAAGCCATTATGCTCATCTTTTCAGAGACGCATGATTTGTTTTATTCTTACAACATTTGAGGTTTAAAGTTTTTATACCATGCTTTATGAATAGAAGGGTAATGAGGTTGAAAACCAAAGTAGTACTCACCACCAAGCACAGAAAGAGAAAAAAGAGGCCTTACTTGAATCCTGACCATTTGAATCCCTTTTTCTAAAAATCCAATTTAATTTTGTGTTACTTATGTCATTAACCCCAAATTTAGAAGCTTGAATGCTACCTTAAAGATAAGAGTGACAATGCAAAAATATCTCTAAGGACTTGCTTTTAATACTGGTATTCTCTTAAATGCTTTACAATTAAAATGTTCTCACTTTACCAAATGGGTTTGTAATATGCAAGTGATTTATTCCTAAGTTTGAAGCTACCTGTCTTAAATGTATCCTGAGCTTTTATTTATGCTTTGAAAAGATAGTAGATAAAAAGCATAAGTGTTTCTGATATTATGTTTTGTCATCTCTAGCTAAGAAGATTGAAATCTGGAGAAACAATTTTCTGAAGAAATGAAATTGTATGCCCTCCTGAACCCATGGGGGAAAATAGCCTCTCTGTTTGCTCAGAATATAAAACAGTGAAGCAGTGCAAGCGAAGCAGACAGCCATGCCGTCCATGTCACATTTCTATTTATATTGTTTGAAATGATGCTTTAAAAATTTTTGTGGAGTTTTATTTATTTATTTAAGAAGTGACTGGTACAAATAATATTTACTAATTGTGCTGATGTAAGTTTCCAAATAAGATGTATTTATTTTCAATAATAGGAAACAAGATTGCTTGGTGACCCTTGTTCTAGAACTTCACAGAGAATATGTAAAAAAAAAGGATTTTGGAAGTGATTTATAGTGATAGCATTTCTAAAAACATGAAGCAATCCTGTGATGTCCTTATTTCCAGCATAGTTCGAGTCCTCAGGAAGCTCTATTGGTGGGAAGAGTAGGACAAGAGTAAATTGTGGAGAATAAAACTTTTTATAAAGCAGAAAATGAAAAATATTTATTTGTAAGTACTGTGTTTTTCAAGGAGAAAATGATCATATGTAGACCCAAGTAGCTTTTGGGGCTCTCTCAGAGGGTGGGTAGAATATTCATGGTAATTTGGAGGTAATTTGGAGGTAAATTCATGGTAATTTGGAGGTAAATTTGGAGGCTAATAACACCAAACATTAGCCAAGTGGCACAAATGCTGGCTGACTTTGACTGAGAATGTGGAAAGATAGGTCTACAGCTGAATCTGAACAAAACTATGTTTATGAAAAATGAACTAGTTCCAGAGGTTCCATTCACTCTCAATGGAACAGCCATCTCTGAATGCAGCAGTTATGTGTACCTAGGTCGAGAACTCAACATGATGAATGACCTAAAACCTGAGCTGCGCAGGAGGTAGAGAGCGGCATGGAGTGCCTTCAAAGGCATCGGAGAAATAGCTAAAAAGGACAAAGAACCTCCGGCTCTGGGCACATCTCTTCAACTCCACCGTTCTCCCTGCATTAACATATGCCTCAGAGACCTGGGTCCTAAGAAAGCAGGATGAGAATGCTATTCGGGTCTCCCAAAGAGGAATTGAAAGAGCCATGCTTGGAATATCACGCCTCACTCAAGTGAGAGAAGGAATCTGGAGTTCCGACCTCCATCGCTGTTCCAGAGTCAGGGACGCTGTCTCGTTTGCCAAGGCATCAAAAATCAGATGGGCTGGACATGTAATGCAATTTGGAGATGACTGCTGGACTAGAGCCGTTCCTGACTGGATCCCACGGGATGTCAAAAAGATCACGTGGCCGCCCACCTACAAGATGGTCAGACTTCTTCGTCAAGACCCTGAAGGAATGGTTTGAGGCTCTTCATATTCCTGAATCAACCAGATGCCATTGGGCTACATTGGCACGTGATAGGGTCCAATGGAAATGTTACTGGCGCCCTCTCGAGCAAATCGATGAATAAAGGGGTTCAGGTGATCAAGTGAAGAGCCAAGAATTTCCATATATTGATGTTTTCATTCTTCAGGGTAGTAAAGTCCCTTGAGCTTGATGATGACACAGACAATTCAGCATTGTGTAGATTGGATGAAGGTTTTGTAAAACTCAAAATCATCTTTTTGTTTGTTCTGTAACAAATGGGCATAATGCTTCCAAACACTTTTGGGGGGCACATTTTTCTCTTATTGTAAAATCTTGGACTAAGGGAGAAGAGTTGTTTCTTTTCTGGACTTATGACTCTATTTAGATAAGTCATATAAATAAGATTTAAACATTTTATAAGGCAGGAAAACTACATTATAAAATTGTAAGGGTGCATAAGTGAGCAAAATCACCTGGCAGTGACAGTTCATACAGTAAAAATAGAATCTATCTTCATATTTATATTCAAACTTCATTTCTGATGCCAAATAGTTTTGCTAGGCTTGATTATTCACCTTAGTCAACAATCTTGGCTTCATTTTTTATTTTTATTTATTCCCAGAAAATAGACTTGATCCTAGTCTACTGATTTGGTGCCATCAAGACTTTGCAGAGGCATAGCAGTGAAGGCGACACTGAAATAGGAATCCAGTGCTACACTAAAAATGGGAAAGACATTGATCAGATGTGCAGAGGCTGATGGCTTTGTAGGGGAAAGCACATATTTATTTAAATATCAGCTGCTTTTCTGTAGTCAAATTTTGTGTTCTGTTTTGGCCTTAGGAGCATTTCTTTCAGATTCTTTCAGTACTCAGCAAACAGTTTGCTGCTGCCGTGGTTTAAAGGATACAGGATGATCTAGTCCTAACATTGCTGGGGCAAGAAAAGGGATGGTCTTGATAGTCTCCCAAAGGGGGCATAGAGGAAGCTGAACCACTTGGCCTGTGGCCAGTCATCACTTTTAGGAAAATATTTCATGACCAAACTCTACTTTATATGGTTTCGGTGCTATTTTAAATAGTGATTGTAGATCTTGTCGAGGCCTGGGAAACTGCCTCCGCCAGATCAAGGGCGGAGCCGTTTGGCCCAGGTGGCGGCCGGCGGGGGTCCTGGGGTCGCGATGGGGTGTGGTCGTCCTTCCCCCTCTGCGGCTGGTGCCCGGGCCGGGCCGGCCCCGGCGGTGGGGGGCTGGCGCTCGGCCCGGGCCTGGCCCGGGGGGCGTGGGTTTGGGGTGGGGGCCCGTCGCCTCTGGGGGGTCCCGGAGCAGGGTGAGCTGCCCATCCACTCACTTTTTCTGTGGGTGGCTGCAAAACTGCCTGCCGGTGGCCGATAATGCTTTTGTGCACTGCTTCCCGAGAGCAGGAGGTTTGTTGGGAGGGGGGGTATAGGAGAGGAAAGAAATGACTCAGACCGCAAGTGGTTGGGGGTGCGGGAGGGGGGGGGGGGGGGGGTTGGGACATTGGTGTGGGAGGATGGGTTTGGGCGGAGGGGTGCGTGTTGGAACACTGTGAGACCAAACTCTACATGAGCATCTTTCATAAAAAAGGGTGGAGTCTACCAAACATGTGGGGAGTGGTTGGTAAGACAGAGAGGGAACAGTGTGCTAATATTTGTCAAAAGTGTATACCAGCTTGGATCTTAATTGTTCACGGGGGGGAGAGAAAGAGAGAGAGGGAGAGATAAGAACTTGCTAGAGGCAGGCGGGGGGGGGGGGGAAGTGGGGGACTTGGTTTGGGGAAATGGGCCTGGTGGAGGGGGTGGGTGCTGGAACAGCTGGCGGTGTAAAATATTTAAAATAAGTGGAGGCCTTCACTGTAGTTATTTTAGAAATGTTTTTAAATAAGGTCATGTGTATTCACTCTTTATGTTTGTTGTAAAAATGCTTTGATTGCCAGTGGTAGGATTTCAAAGAGTTCAAGAAAGAGGGGACATTTCAAGAGGCTGTCTTCCCGTTCATCATCAATTTGCTTCGAGCGGGCACCAGTAACATCTCCATATGTCCTGTCTCATGCTAGTAGAGCCCAAGGGCACCTTTTTGCCCCAGGAATATAAAGAGCCTCAAACCATTCCATCAGGTCATGGGAATGAAGTCTATAATTGTTACTGGTGTTTGTCATATCAAATATAACACGGGTAGCTTGCCAGCCTCTGCCGTGCGGATGGCATACTCTTGTAGTCACCTCTAAATCCAGCATCTATTGATGAACCGCACAGCCGCTTGCGCGCCAGAGCCGAGCTGTGATAGGCTGGTCTGCTGGGTGGAGTTCTGACGAGAGGGAAGTCCAGATGTGGAAAGCGGAGGCCCTCATGGAGTGGGGGGTTGTCTGGCTTGTTGCGAGGCTCTGCTGGGGTGGCGGGCCAGGGGTAGAATCCTCCATCCCTCCTGGGCACCTCGTGAGCACCTGGGCACAGGGAGAGCCAGTAGCAGCTCTGCCCCCATGTCTGTGAGTCTCTCTTCAAGAGGCTACATACAGGTATATCTCATGTGAGATCAAAATCTAGGCAATAATGGGAATATGGGGGATCTTCAGTACAACAAACCCTAGACTTTCAATCCTCCCAGAATTCCAGCTCTCTCCAACTCTCAACTGGATTTGTGCCTGCCTGTTGTTGGTTTTGCTGCAGGGGCTGTAGAGTAATGTCCTTTGTGGAAACACACATGGTTAATGATGCCAAGTCTTGCAGCTCACAACTCCTGCCCCTAGAGTTGCCAATGCCATGTTCCAGTGCCAGTGCCATTAAAGTCCATCACAACACATTGCAAATCCTTCAGCTATGGTCAATAAGGTCGTTCAAGAACAAAGAGAACCCATGAGGATCATATGTCTGGAGAGGAAAGGTGGGAGAAGAGAAGTTTTCAAAGGGGGTTGGAGCATAAACCAATAGTTAGTCCACTGCAGTGTCCAAAGAGAAAAGTTCCCCAGGGCCAGAGGTGGTAGTGCTTTGAGTAGAATGTTCTAATGTTAAGTCAGTGAATACTAGTGACCGATGTCTGTCATCTAGTTTTTAGGGCTTGAGATATATTAACTAACATTCTCCAGAATATATCTTTGGTAAGATGAAATCATCCCTGCTTCCCCCACCTCGGTCTGTGGCGAAGCCGCATGTCAGGAGGGGGGGGGTGCGGGAAAATGACCTCAGGCACATTGTTTGCCTTCATGTACCTCAGTTTCTCCCCAGGTTAAGTGGAGCTAGCCCCTCCCTTAGTTAGAGAAGTGTCTGAGGACTCAACATGGATTCAGTCCCTGTATCTGGCAAATCGCTAGAGCATCATTGATGTTAATTATTGAGACTGTGATCATTATTCTTCGTATACTGCATCATTAGAAAGGGAAAGTGGAGGAAGAATGTGTCTCTGCATCAGCGGCTCCTCCTGCTGGCCTGTTTCCTGTGCTTTGCTCTCAACAAGCCAATCTCCAGCTGTGTGCATCCTACTTTGTGTCCTCTAAGCAGAAGCACAGACATGCCACTGTTGCTGCTGCAGTTACTCTGCTGTGGCCTGTAAGATTTTGAAAGTGTGGATTGAGTCTGGCTCTGACATAGGCAGATGAAACTGATCTTTCATCTGCTAAACTCCGACATAACAGCAGCAAAGTTGTTATATCAGAGTTTAGCAGATGAAAGATAATAGCAGCAAAGCTGTTATGTCAGAGTTTAGCAGATGAAAGACCAGTTTTTGGTAGGATGACCAAAATCATGTAGATAGCAGTTTTTTCTTGTTCCTTTGCATTTATTTCCTTTGTTCTCATCTTAGTGTAATCTTAGTAACCCTTTACAGTTCAGTTCAAGTGGTACAATTTGTGTGTGCATGTGTGTGTGTGCATATGTGAGAGAGAGACAGAGAGAGAGCAGAGAGAGAGTCAGGATGGGAGGTTGGGACAGGGCTTGAGTCACATTCAACGGTGCTTAGGGCCTACTCCTGGCTCAGTCTTTGGTGGACCTTGCACTAGTGGGGATTGACCCAGGATCAGCTTAATGCCAGGAAAACACCCTTGCCTATATGCTGTCTCTTCAACCTCACCCTTCTTGAGTGCTATGTTTTTGGTCAGTCGTCTCTGAATGTAGTTTCTGTCCAAGACACATAGGACTGTCATCTATTGGTTTCCCTAAAGATAAATGGGACAGAGAGGTTTTGTACTGCATGAAGAAGTGACCTAGTCAAATAAATATACCTCTTCTATCATAAGTAGAGTACATGTAACTGGCTCTGGCACTGAAAATATCAGCTGAATATATTTTTAAACATAGCTCTGTGTCTGAGAGCCAAAAGAGTTCTTTTATTTCCTAAATTCTTATCCTGCATTAAAAAGTTGTAAAAAGTTGTTATTATATTCTTGGTAAAAATGAGTCTATTAAAGGTTTTATTTCTTCTTTCAATAATTGGTAAGTCTAAGTCCTGACTTTATTAGATTTCACATTTTAATTTTAATTAAAATTATTAAGCAGAAGACATACCTTAGTGTTTATTGTTTTGTTTTGTTTCACATTCCTACCTGGATTTGATCTTTTAAAAATTTTTTATTATATCACTGTGAGATATACAATTACAAAGCTTCTAATGATTGGGTTCAGTCATAAAGTGTTCCAGTACCCATCCCTCCACCAGTGCACCCTTCCCATCACCAGTGTCCCCAGATTCCCTTCACCCCTGTCTGCCTTTATGACAGGCACTTTCCTCTCTCTCTCTCTCTCTCTCTCTCTCTCTCTCTCTCTCTCTCCCTTCCCTACCTTCTTTTGTGCACTGTGGCTTGTAATACAAACATTTAGAGGTTATCACATATATCCCTTTACCTACATTCAATCCTCAGTTCTAGTCTGGCGTTATCATTTTCGAATTATTTGAGTACTGGTCCCTTTCTATCTTACCTAACCTCTCTCCCCACACACTTGTGGTAGATTTTGACCATTAACAAGCCCTCCTGGTCCCTGTTTTTCCTGGCCTTGGATATTAGTCTCATACATTTTTTAATATTATACAAATTTATGCAGTCATTATATATCTGTACTTTTCCTTCTGAGTGATTACACTCAGCATGATAGTCTCCATGTCCATCCATTTTTTTTTTTTTTTGCTTTTTGGGTCACATCCGGTGATGCTCAGGGGTTACTCCTGGCTCTTTGCTCAGGAATTACTCTTGGTGGTGCTTAGGCATGTCCATACATTTATAGGCACATTTCACAACTTCATTTTTCCTAACAGCTGAATAGTGTTCTATTGTGTAGATGTACCACAGTTTCTTTATCTGGTCGTCTGTTCTAGGGCACTCAGATTGTTTCCAGATTCTGGCTATTGTGAATAGCGCTGCTATGAACACAGAAGTGCAGATGGTGTTTCTGCTATTTGGGGGATTCCAGGATATATTCCCAGGAGTATTATTGCTGGGTCAAATGGGAGCACAATTCCTAGTTTTTTGGGGAATGTCCATATTGTTTTCCAAAAAGGCTGGACCAGTCGACAGTCCCACCAGCAATGAATGAGAGTCCCTTTCTCCCTACAACTGGACCAGCACTGGTTCTTGCTCTTTTGGATGTGTGCCAGTCTCTGGCTGTGTTCTGGGCTCACTCCTGACTCTGTGCTTAGGGGATCACTCCTGGAGGGTATTTGGGGACCGTTTGTAGTGTTGGGATGGAATCTGGGTTCGTAGTCCTACCTGCTGTACTATCTCATCCAGCTCCAGAAGCTATGTCACTTTTTAATCTGTTTGCCTTTGAGCTACACTTGGTGATGCTCAGGATTCAGGGATTAACTCCTGGTTCTGTGCTCAGGAATTACTCTGGCAGTGCTTGGGAGGCCATATGGGATTCTGGGGATCAAACCCAGGTTGGTCATCTTAAGAAGTCAAATGAAAATGTTCCAAATGGAAGAAGAAATAAGTGAGAATTTTATTTCTTTGTGGTTTTCACCAGATTAAAAAGCAGCCTTGGCACAAAGCCTGTTTGGGACAGTTATGAAGGTATAGTCAGTTTCTTAAGTCCTGAATTCTGAAGAGTCAAGGCAGAAGTAGCCCTAAACTCTTTTCTCCAAACTTTTGGTGGTTCAAGTGGTTGTTTGTTTCCCAACAGAAGGTGTAGTATTAGCAGGAAATGGGAACAAATTGGAATTGATTCCAGTTCTAGCTGGAGGCCATTGTCTATTTAAAAGAAAGGAAATAATACCTGTGTTGGGAAGGATCCAGAGCTTGAGATCTGGTGTGTGCAAACCACAATGTCCTTTGTGTTTCTTTGCTGGAAAGCCTTTGTTTGGTTCATCCCACAAACAGAAGGTATTTATTCCCTGATAGCTTATCTAAGCATTCATTAGCATGAAAAACCAATGTGGTTTTAAAACTTCAATGGTTATAAATAAACTGAAATTGGGAAAAAGAGAGGCTCTTTCTTCTCATAAGCATAGCTAAATTTTTCCCAGGATGATTTACTTGTAAAAACAAAGTATTTTAAAACATGATTTCGACTGGCCGGCTTCTAAATAGGTCACCTTGGATCTGCCTTCAAAAAGTCCAGACAGAACAGGCTGAAACCATTTAAAAATGCAAGCAGGCCGTGTCCAATAACTCGCTAGACTGGTCTTTTACCCCAGACTTGATGGATTTCCAGAGCTGATTCTTTCATCTGTTGACACCAACCCGTATCATCTGTTTTTCTCTTCCCAATCCCTACATTCTTCTCCTCTCCCCCATCTCCTCTTTGTGAGCATTTTTCTCTTTTCTTTTTTAATATTTTATTATACCACCATGAGATATACAATTGCAAAGATGTTCATAAGATGTTCATATTTGGGTTTTGGTCATACAGTGTTCCAGCACCCATCCCTCCACCAGTGCCCATTTCCCACCACCAATGTCCCTAATTCCCTCCTCCCTCCTCTCGCCTGTCTCTATGGCAGGTTCTTTTTCTTTCTCTTTCTCTCTCTTTCTTTCTCTTTTCCTTCCCTTCCACATTGTGGATTACAGTATTGTAATCCATACATTAAGAGGTTGTCATGTGTTTCTTTTAGCCTCTATTTAATGCTCAGTTCTAGGTTGGCATTAGCACTTTTGACTATTATTAGCACACTGTTCCATTCTCTGTCTTACCTAGCCTCTGATTCCCACACATTTGTGATAATTTCCACCTTTGACAAGACCTTCTGATCCATATTTCGCCTGACCTTGGATATTGGTATCATAATATGTACATGTATATTTATGTCATGCAAATAAATGCAGTCATTCTACATTGTCTTTCCTTCTGGCTAATTTCACTCAACATGACCCTCTCCATGTCCATCCATTTATAGGCAAATTTCTTAACTTCCCTTTTCCTAACAGCTGCATAGTATTCCATTGTATAGATTTGCCAAAGTTTCTTTATCAAGTCATCAGTTCTTGGTCACACTGATTGTTTCCAGATTCTGGCTATTGTCAATAGTGCTGCTATGAAAATAAAAGTGCAGATGGTGTTTCCTTTGTGTGTTTTTGGCTTCCCAGGGTATATTACCAGGAGTGGTATGGCTGGGTCAAATGGGATGTGAACATTTTTCTAGCAGAGGCTCAGCTTTCCGTGTTCCCTGGCATCCTGCCTCTCTGATTCTAACCTTGTTCTTGCCTCCTGCTGACACTCACATCTAAAGGTGTAACCTGCTGCTGTTTCAGTTGGGCTCCAGAGTTTTGCCTTCTGCTTCAGTGTTGACTGCAGTTGCCCTTGTCTAAACTACCCAGAAGCTGGTGGCTAGGCTCCTTGGCCTCCTCCATGTCTGCTGTCCTGGGCACCTTGACTCCTGCCACAGACCCATGTTCTCCTCCATGTTCACTGTTCAAGATCTGGCCTCCTGTTTCCAGACTCCTTCAATGACTTGCCTTCCTCCACCAACCCTACTGTTTGAGGGAGTGCCTACGTTGCTTTTGGTTTCCTTGCCTTTTCGCACATTTTTAAAAAGCAGATGAACTCACTTGTTCCCAAAGCATGTGTCTGTGAGTGGTTAGCTCCAGAGAGAAATAGTCGTAAATGGCATGTAATCCCATCATGTCGCACATCCACCTGTCTGTTCACTGCATTGCTATGGGCTGTTTATCTTTAAATATTAAAACTTGAGGTGCTGGAGAAGTACATTGGGCAAGGCACTTGTAAGACAGTTATCAGTTATAGCTGACCCTCGACAACTCCTTGCCCCCAGCCCACCAGGGGTGATCTCTGAGCACAGAGCTAGGAGTAAGCCCTAGATACTGCTGAGAATGTCCCCAAAACAAATATGTACATAGTACATATATTATATATAATGTACATATATATGAATATCTTGAGTTATGCTGGCTTCAAGTCCCCAGAGGCTTCTAGTCCAAATGATAAAGGCCTAATGTCAAATTCTGGCTTAGATATACCTTCTGATCCCCATCTAAGTTTTTTCATACTAAATGCCACACTCTCCTTTCTATACCTTTTCTTTGGCCACACCTGGCCATACTCAGGAGTCTCTCCTGGCTCTGTGCTCAAAGATCACTCCTGGAAATGCTCAAAGGACCACATGCACTGTGGAAAATCAAATCAGATTGGCCTCATGCAAGGCAAATGACATAACATAACCCCTGTACTATCTCTCTGACCCTGTCTTTATTTATATTTTTGGTTTTGTTTTGGGTCTTCCAAGCAGTGCTTGTGAGACTCAGGGGGAACCATACTGGTGATTCTCAACTAGTTGGGAGCTTTCTTTTAAAAAAACTAACAGATGCAGGATGGGGTGATGTGATTATTCAGATGGAGCATCATTTCAGGCAATGGTGTGTGTGTGGCTATGAGCTAGAACAGGATTCAAGTGGGATCCGCTGAATTCCTCTCCCTGACCCTGTGGGAGCCTTGCTCCCCCTGGGAATAGTTCCAGTTTGAGGCAGTTTTAGCCCATTGTCTGAAAAAGTTCTGGAGCAGAATTTGTTAATTAAGATATTTTTTGTTTTGTTTTTTGAGCCCCATCTGGCGATGCTCAGGTGTTACTTCTGGTGTTGCACTCAGGAATTACTTTTGGTGATGCTCAGGGGACCATCTGGGATGATGAGGAGGATCAAACTCAGGTTGTGATGTTCAAGGTAAATGCCCTAGCCAGTATACTTTGGCCCCAACTTCAGAATTTTAAACCAAGGGGTAGAATATTGTCATACACTAAATAATGTCTGCCTGCAACTAGGTTGTATGTCTGATTTGTATGGAATAGATATATATTCCTCTGCTCCCGCCAGAGGAACAAAGAGGAGGGAGCACTTGGGGATGAGTGCACACTCTCATTCCTCTTAAATCACCAGATGGTCTGTGGTATTCCCAACATATCTCGTCCTCTGCATATTGGGGCACCATGTTTCCTGAGGGCCACTTTGTAGGGTTCTTCACAGATGCCTCTTGTCTTTGTTATTCTTGAGCCAAATGACAAAGACCTGTCCTGAGTGGCTGCTTGGTCCCCTGTGGTTTATTGCTCTCACCTTCTGTTCTTTGTCCCTGCAGCCTTCTCTGATTGTCACCAGCAATGAGCAGGGGCACTGGCTCACTAACCTCAGCCTGTCCAGTTCCTTTCCCCTGGTCACGTGTTCTCACCTGCTTGGTTGACTTTCCTGGCATGGGCCAGTTTTCGTGGGGTGAACCCTTCCGACCTTGTTCATTGATATTGGGATCTGAACCCTGGAGCTCAGGTATCAATCAGGTGACACATTACGTAGACAAACAGTTCCTAAATGAGAAATGGGTAGAATTAAAACAAGGCA
>JAJIBD010018642.1:0-11785 GCA_021461705.1 Cryptotis parvus | reverse complement strand
CCACTGCATTCCACGATGTGCAGGAAAGTTTGGCAGGAGGGAGAGATAGAGAGGAGGAGAGACATACAGAACCCTCCAAGTAGTTGAGGTATGGGAGGGGGAAGGGAGGTGGGGACATTGGTGATGGGAGATGGGCTTGGGTGGAGGGATGGGTGTTGGAACGCTGTGGAACCAGAACTCTGCATGAGCATCTTGCAATTGTATGTCTAAAATGGTGTAATAAAATTTGGGGGGAAAAAAAAGACTCCAAAGTAGGAGACTAAGTCATTAGAAACTAGAAGAACTTTATTTTCCCCTCTAGAATACAGGTTGTGAGGTGGAATGTTAGCAGAGCAGATGTACAAGGCAGTTCTCTGTGGGGAATTGCTCTGACATTATCCAATAGAAGCTTGAATTTTATGGGAGGTGCTCAGAGCCAAGGAGGCTATCACAGAGCATTGAGCTGGCATCAGAAACACTCCAGGAGAAATGTTTGTTTTGTGGAAGGAGACTAGAACTTTATATATAGATTGCCTCGGGGCGACAGCCCAGCGGGTAGAGGGTTTGCCTTGCTCTGCCCTCAGGAATTCCCATCCCGGCGGCTCGGGGGCCATATGGGTCCCCGAGCACTGCCAGGAGTAATTCCTGAGTGCAGAGCCAGGAGTAACCCCCCTGAGCATTGCCAGGCTGTGACCCAAAAGCACAAAAACAAAAACAAAACCAACCCAAGAGACTTGGAGCTGCAGTGATAATGCAGCCGGCCCAGGTTCAATCCTCAGCACCCCATAAGGTCCCCCGAGCACTGCCAGGAGTAAGCCCTGAGTGCAGAGCCAGGAGTAAGCCCTGAGCTCTGCCTTAGTATGGTTCCCAAAACAACCTGAGAGACCTGCCTCAACCTGCTGGTGCTCAGATTACACCTGGCTCAGGAATTAACTCTCAGCAGGACTCAGGACCAGTGTGGGGTAGTGGAGATTTAATCCAGGTCAGCAGCATGCAAGGCAAGCACCTCCCACTCCAGCCCCAAGCAAGTTCTTTCTTTGATATTCACAGTGGACTCTCAAAGCAAAAGATCCAAAAGAGTCAACAGTTAAGAAGGATAAAATAACAAAGTTGTACTCATATTTTCTGGCTTTAAGATATTAACCTGGGGCCGGGCGATAGCCCAGTGGGTAGGGCGTTTGCCTTGCACAAGCCGGCCTGTGCTGGCCTGGGTTCTATCCCGGCATCCCATATGGTCCCCCGAGCACTGCCAAGGAGTAATTCCTGAGTGCAAAGCCAGGAGTAGCCCCTGAGCATTGCCGGGTGTGACCCAAAAACAAAAAAAAAAAAAAAGATATTAACCTGACACTACATGCGGTCTCTGAGCAGCCCAAGAGAGACCCTGCACACAGAGTCAGGAGGAATCCTTGAGCAGTCAGGAAAATCAAGAAGATGTATTCCAGAGTAAGATATGCTGGTCAGAGACTCTCAGACATGGGGCAGAGCTGTTCCTTTGCTCTCCCTGTGCCCAGCCGTTCATGAGGCAGTTGGGAGGCATGGCGGGTTCTAGCCCTGGCCCACCACCCCGGCAGAGCCTCACAACAAGCCAGACGACCCCCCCACTCCACGGGCACCGCCATTTTCCACATTTGGACTTCCCTCTCGTCAGAACTCCACCCAGCAGACCAGCCCATCACAGCCTGGATCATCAACACCCACCCTGCAGCGGTTTTTTCCTCAATCCGGCCCAGAACTCCACCCCGCAGACCAGCCCATCACAGCCCGGATCATCGACACCCACCCTGCAGCAGTTTTTTCCTCAATCCGGCCCAGGTATGCTGGTCCAGAGACTCTCAGACATGGGGCAGAGCTGTTCCTTGCTCTCCCTGTGCCCAGCCGTTCATGAGGCAGTCGGGAGGCATGGCGGGTTCCTAGCCCTGGCCCACCACCCGGCAGAGCCTCACAACAAGCCAGACCACCCCCCCCACACTCCACGGGCACCGCCATTTTCCACATTTGGACTTCCCTCTCGTCAGAACTCCACCCAACAGACCAGCCATCATCACTCGCCGGCTCGGCCCTGTTCATCAATAATACTTTATTTGGAGGTGTTTAAAAGAGTATGCCTCCCGCTCGGCAAGCCTGGCAAGCTGCTCGTGTTGTATTTGATATGCCAAATTCCAGTAACAATTATATTAGGTCATTCCCATGACCTAATATAATGGTTTGAGGCTCTTTATGTTCCTGTTGCAAGCCGCTGCCCTTGGCTCTACTGGCATGAGACAGGACATATGGAGATATTACTGGTGCCCGCTCTAGCAAATAGATGATGAACGGGAAGATCGTGATCAAAGATATTAAAATCCGGGGGCCGGAGCAATAGCCCAGCAAGTAGGGCGTTTGCCTTGCACGTGGCTGGCCTGTGCCGGCCCAGGTTCGATCCCCAGCATCCCATATGGTCCCCCGAGCACCACCAGGAATAATTCCTGAGTGCAGAACCAGGAGTAAACCCTGAGCATTTCCGGGTGTGACAAAAAAAAAAAATTATGATCCTGGGCCAAGGAGAAAAGTGGATAAGGTTCTTCGCATGCTGCTACCCCAGGCTTGGTCATAGCACCACATAGCCCAGCCAGAAGTAATCCAGGAGTAAGCCCTGAGCACCGCCAGGTGTCGCCCTCCCAAACAACAGATAAGTTATTGTGCTTATGAAATAAAGTTCCTCACTCAACAATAAAGAAGAAACTAGTGATTCAGGCAACATGAGGCGAGTCTCACAAACAAATGCTGCGTGAAAGAATTATCCAGTATACATGATCCAGTAGCACTGATTTGGAGCTCTGGAAAGGAAATGTTTGCATGGTCCCTGAGAACCACCAGGGGTCACCCCTTCACTCCTGATCCAGAGCTCTGCTGGTTTTGAGTGTGGTCACAATGCCCCACAAAAAAAAAAAAAAAAAAAAAAAAAAAAAAAAAAACAAGTTGAACTCCTGTTAGTGGTTTCCATACAGAGTATTTAGCTGCGAATTATACCAATGTTTCCACAGCGCATCGAGAAGATAAATGGCTGCCACAGCAAATTGAGAGGCTGGAGTAATAGCGCAGCCACATGTAAAGCATTTTGCCTGCACGCAGCCAACCCAGGTTCGATTCCCGGCATCCCATATGGTACCCCGATCTCCGCCAGGAGTAATTCCTGAGTGAAGAGCCAGGAGTAACCCTGAGCATTGCCGGGTGTGACCCCCTCTCCCCAAAAAAAAGCAAATTGAATAAAATGCTATTGTGGAATTTTGGAAGTGGGTTTCTTTTTTTTTGCTTTTTTGGGTCACACTCAGACGCACAGAAGTTACTCCTGGCTCTTCACTCAGGAATTACTCCTGAAGGTGCTCAGGGACCATATGGGATGCTGGGGATCTAACCCAGGTTGGCGCGTGCAAGGCAAATACCCTATCCACTGTGCTATTGCTCCGGCCCGGAAGTGGGTTTCTAAGGGTTGTTAGGAGATACTTAAATTTCAGGGGAGTAGTGGCTGAGCGATAGCACAGCGGGTAGGGCATTTGCCTTGCACGCGGCGACCGACCGGGTTCAATCCCATATGGTCCCCCAAGCACCGCCAGGACTAATTCCTGAGCAAAGAGCCAGGAGTAAATCCTGAGCATTGCCAGGTGCGATTCAAAGAGAAAAAAAAGAAAAAGTAAATTTCAGGGAGTAGAGCACTACATCCAACGATGCTCAGGGCTTACCTCTGGTCCTTTTTTCGCATTTTGGGTCACATCCAGCAATGCTTAGGGGTTATTCCTGACTTTATACTCAGAAATTATTCCTCGCGGTACTTGGGGGACCATATGGGATGCTGGGGAATCGAACCTGGGCCAGCCACATGCAAGGCAAGCGCCCTACCCGCTGTGCTATCGCTCTGGCCCTACCTCTGGTTCTGTGCTCAGCGATCTCTCCTGGAGCTCTTGGGGACCCTATGTTGTGCTGTGTCAGCAGCATTTGAAGCAAGCACCTTCCCACTGTAGTGTCTCTCAGGTCCTCTGCTGCAAACGTAAATGGCTGCTGAAAGGAAATACTTAAGTAGCTATGTGATGATTAAGTGGGAAGGATAATGTTGTATATAGACCAATAGAGCTCAGGGCTTATTTCTGGCTCTGCCCTCAGTGATCACTCCTGGCAGGGCTCAGGGAACCCTATGTGATGCTAGGGACTGATCCTGGGTCAGTCACTTACAAGGCAAGTGCCTTCCACACTGTCCTGTCTTCTCTGGCCCCTCAGTCCTCTCCTTTCCACTCGCTGCTCTTTTCCCAGAGATGAGGAACATGTATCAAGAAGTCCCTCCCAGAGGACAGATGGGTTTTGGTAGTGGGCCCATCACCTCTGGGGGCTTTGAAGCAGCCGGATGAGACTCACCCACCACTATAGCCGCCATTTTTGCTGTCTGGACACCCAGCACATCAGAACCCGCCCAGGAGAGACACTGGTCTCAAGACCAGATTAACAGAGTAGCTGAGTTCCAGCACAGGTAGGCGGCTCCCAGAAGCGGAAGTCACTGGGCATTCATCAGATGGAGCTGGGGCCACCCCTTCCCCTCTCCATCTTGTCCTGGAGGCCCGGTGGCCCCGCCAAGAACTGCCCCAGGGTGACTAGCCATAGCAAACAGAGACTCAATCACAACGGGGAGAGCTGGCACCCAACTCTCCCTAGCTCAGCTGACCATGAGGCTCCCCAAGTCGTGTGGCTGTTTGCGGCTGCATGGTCCATCAAACTAGTGGAACCAATCATGTCCTAGAATATACTATATTCCACGATGTGTAGGAAAGGGAAGTGGGAGGAAGAATTAGAGAGAAAGAGAGAAAGGAGATAAAGAACCCACCGTGGAGGCGGACTGGGGGAGGGGGGAGGGAGGTGGGAACATTGGTGATGGGAGATGGGCACGGGTGGAGGGATGGGTGTTGGAACACTGTAGAACCAAAACTCAAACATGAACATTTTGTAACTATATCTAAAGGTGGTGTAATAAATAATAATAATAATAATAAAACAACAACAACAACAACAATAATAATAATAATAAAAGAAGTCCCTTCCAGGCAGGGAGGTAGCCTGAGGGCTGGAGTCGGAAGTTTCATGTGGACCCCCCCAGTCCCATCCTCCACTAAATCACTATTTTGGGGTAGGCCCAGAGGGGAGGATGGGGCTGAGTGGGAGACCCTGCCCAGGATGGGCCTGAAGCCGACTTTCCTGGTTTGTGCAGGCGAGTGTGGTGGATCTGTGCAGTTAAGGACAACCTGGGAGACTGAAAAAGAGAAGCTGGGGTGCGGATGTGCTTCCTACTCCCTAATGCCCTTGGCCACTCTCAGTCCTGTGCCCATTCCTGGAAGCACAGCTAGTGCCCTGCATTCCTCCTGGCTTATTCTGCTAAGGGGCCTCAGTCAAATCTTTAAAAAGTTCAGGGCTTGGGGCGGGAGTGATAGCACAGCAGGTAGGGCATTTGCCTCGCATGTGGCCGACCTGAATTCGATCCCGGCATCCCATATGGTCCCCCGAGCACCACCAGGAGTAATTCCTGAGCGAAGAGCCAGGAGTAACCCCTGAGAATTGCCAGGTGTGACCCAAAAATTAAAAAAAAAGTTAATGAAACAAGATTAGGGAGAGGACTCCAAGGGCGGGCACGCGATGGGAGGCCCAGATTCAATGCCTGCTACCATAGGGTCCTCTGAGTACTGCCCCCTGTGGTCCCCACACCAAAGTCCCTACCATGTAGCAAAGTCCCCTATGGCCAGCAGCAGGAGGAATGGAGAGTAAGGGGAGCAAACAGTCCTTCAAGACCAGCGGTGGGTTTGTGTGTTATCCCTCAACTCCTGGGGACTGAACCTATGACCCTCTCCCTCTCAGGTCTCACCTTGTGCCTCCTGTGCTTTTCCATCTTTCAAACCGTTCATTGCTCAGGAAGCGACCCCAGAGCTCACAGGATCAACAGGAATTTGCCTACTGAGGCAGGGGACCGTTCCAGTGTCTGCTCTCAGACCCAACAAGAGATATCACAGCTCCATTGACTCCATGGTGCTTCCACGGGTAGGGACAGCCCTGGGATAGTCCTTCTGCCCTGGAATCCAGCCCACCGCTCGGCACACGGAAGCACCAACAGTGCGTGTTAAGTGAATGAAAAGGCAGTTTTGGGGCGGAGCGATAGCCCAGCAGGTAGGGTGTTTGCCTTGCACACGGCCGGCCCATGCAAGCCCGGGTTCGATACCCAGCATCCCATATGGTCCCCCGAGCACTGCCAGGAGTGATTCCTGAGTGCAGAGCCAGGAGAAACCCCTGAGTATTGCCAGGTGTGACCCAAAGGAGAAACCCCTGAGTATTGCCAGGTGTGACCCAAAAAAGCAAAAAAAAAAAAAAAAAAAAAAAAAAAAGGCAGTTTTGATCAAGGCCTTGAAAGAATCGTTTCATAAAATGCTCATTTTGGGCCGGAGCGATAGCCCAGCGGGTAGGGCGTTTGCCTTGCTTGCGGCCGGCCTGTGCCGGCCCAGGTTCGATCCCCTGCATCTCATATGGTCCCCCAAGCACTGCCAGGAGTAATTCCTGAGTGCAGAGCCAGGAGAAACCCCTGAGCGTCACCGGGTGTGACCCAAAAAGCAAAAAAAAAAAAAAAAAAAAAAGCTCATTTTTTTGGGGAGAGGGGGTTTTTTGGGTCACACCCGGCAATGCTCAGGAATTACTCCTGGTGGTACTCAGGGGGACCATATGGGATGCCGGGGACTGAACCTGGGTCAGCAGTGTGCAAGGCAATCGCCCTACCCACTGGACTATTGCTCCGGCCCCCATTGTTGTTTTTTATAAAGTTTTTATTAATAAGTCTATCCAAACTGCTGAAGTATGTAGAAATATACAGAAATGGATATAACAATACAAGTCAAGTGTCTCTTCCAGGTGTGAAGAAAGCTCATTGTTGGGGCCTTAGCGATAGTACAACAGGGGGGGGCGTTTGCCTTGCATGCGGCCAATCCGGTTCAATCCCTGGCATTCCATATGGTCCCCGGCACCACCAGGAGTAATTCCTGAGTGCAGAGCCAGTAGTGAGCCCTGAGCATTGCCTGGTGTAGCCCAAAAAAAAAAAAAAGAAAAATGCTTATTTGTTATCAAGCAGTCAGACCCACTCCCCGAGAGAAAAGGGGCTGGAGTGATAGTCCAGCAGGTAGGGCATTTGCCTTGCACACAGCCGACCTGGGTTTGATTCCCCGGCATCCCATATGGTATATGGTACCCTGAGTACCACCAGGAATAACTCCTGAGTGCAGAACCAGGAGTAACCCCTGAGCATCACCAGGTGTGACAACCCCCAAAAAAATTAGGGGCTGGAGTGATAGCAAAAAAGAAGATTAAAAGAGCAGGGAGGAGTAAGGGAGGAGGTGAGTCCAGTTGACGCAGTTCTAAGGAAGCCTGAGTTACTCAATAACCCAAGCCTGGTCCCCAGACACAGCCTGGCCAGACTGGGCCAGGGGTGACCACAGACAGCCCTTCCCCCTGGCCCCTCTCCAGGCACCCACTGGTCACAGCTGGAAACTTTTCCTGGCAGGGCAAAGCCTGGGAAGTCCCCGGCCAGGCAGCAGCGGAGCTGGTCACAGCTAGGCGCCCTGAGAAGGAGGTCTGCTGGGAGGAGGTTTAAGCTCCCCATTCGCGCAGATTCTAGGAGAGCGTCGGAGCAGGCGGGAGAGGAGGCCTAGGACTCTGATTTTTTTTTCATTTGGGTCACACCCAGTGATGCTCAGGGGTTACTCCCGGCTCTGCACTCAGGAATTACTCCTGGTGGTGCTCAGGGGACCATAATGGGATGCCGGGGACCGAACCCAGGTTGGCCATGTGCAAGGCAAATGCCCTCCCCGCTGTGCTGCCGCTCCAGCCCTGACATTTCCTGATGCACAAAAAGAAAACCATGGAGAATCTTCACCGTGCTGTGGTCTGGGCCAAGGGTGCTCAGGGATAGGTTCTGTGGGGGGTGCTCAGAGGAAAGTACTGTTGGGGTCTTGCTCTCCTGGACCCAGAGTTATTCCCACCAGTTGTTCAAGCACCAGAAAATGCTGACAGGGGCTGGAATAATAAGACAGCACAGTGTGGAAGCCACTTACTTGTATGCAGCTGACCTAGGCTTGATCCCCGCACCCTGTATGGCCCCCTGAGCTCCATCAGGAGTATTCCTAGCACAGAGCCAGGAGTAACCCCTGAACATCACCAGGTGACTCTCTCTCTCAAAAACAACAAAAAATTAAAATTAAAATAACTGCCCCCAAGGCTGGGATGCTTATTCCCCAAAAGACTCCAGGTGGCATCTTCAGAGGCTGCCAATGTGTCCCCCCCGCCCGCCCCATCCTCCACCAGCTGACAATCCGAAATCCAGGTTCCCCACCCATGCTGAGGGGCCAGTCCTGGGGTGACAGCCTCAGGCATCACCCTTGGCCCACTAACTGAGCACCAGTTGAGTGAATGAATGAACAGCGAAGGAGTGGGAAGATCCAAGGTGGAGAGAGGAACTTAGACATGGAAGAGAGAAGAGGCTGGAATGAGGAAAGAAGGTGCCCAGAGATGTTGGGGAGACCCAGCTCCTGGCTCTGCTCCTGGAGCTCCTGTTCAGCCCCATTGGGGAGCCCCAAACCCCCTAGGGTCTTCTAGGAAACTCTAGGTGCCAAATTACGCAGAAGCAGCTGAGCAGATACCAGCCCCCCGCAGGAGCCAGAAAGCCTCTTCACTGCTTACCAAGGCAGCGGCCAGGTGCCGGGGCAGGAGTCCTCACGCATCCTGAGAGCTCCTGATTGGGAGCAGGGCCTGCCCCAGGTGTGGCGCCTGTCTGGCAGGACAGTTAGGGTACACCGTAAGTCCTCCTGGCCCTCTGAATCCAGGCTGGGCTAGAATCTGCAGTCCCAGAGATGTGGTGAAGAGGTAGAGAGAAGAGAGACTCCTCAGATAGTCCTTTCCTTACAACACCTGAGAAGGGCCTCTCTGAGCTAAGGCCTCGGGCTCCTGGGTTGGGAAGGGCTGCCCACCAGAGAGGGCCGCCATCCTATCACCGCTGCCCTCGTTTGGGTTCCTTGTTTGTTTGTTTTGGGAAGCATTGGGAAGCATTAACTCCTCCTGACTCTGAACTCGGATCATTCCTTTTTTTTTTTTTTTTTTTTTTGTTTTTGGTCACACCCGGCGATGCTCAGGGTTTTCTCCTGGCTCTGCACTCAGAAATTACTCCTGGCGGTGCTCGGGGGACCATATGGGATGCCGGGATCGAACCCGGGCCAGCGCAGGCCAGCCGTGTGCAAGGCAATGCGCCCTACCCACTGGGCTATCGCT
This sequence comes from Cryptotis parvus, assembly GCA_021461705.1. Lineage (NCBI taxonomy): Eukaryota > Metazoa > Chordata > Mammalia > Eulipotyphla > Soricidae > Cryptotis > Cryptotis parvus. The sequence goes on along the minus strand of JAJIBD010018642.1, from coordinate 2,491 downwards.
CCGGCCCCTCGGATCATTCCTGACTGGGGTCAGGGGATGCTGTGCAGTATTGGGGATCAAACCCAGGCTGTCCGCATACAAGGCCAGTACCCTGGTACTATCGCTCAAGCCCGTTCTTGTTTGGTTTGTAAGTCATAAGCCCCTGGTGCTTGGCTACTTGCTTGTGATTCTGGGTGATTACACAGTGCCCAGGATCAACTCCTTTTGATAACCCTTTGGGCCATCTTCCTGGAAAACTTCCCAGAAAACTTTCAAGTTTTCCCTTTTTCCATGTGTTGCTGGGCTTGGGGGACCAGGAGCCACTTCCGGCCATATCTGGCCAACCTGGCCTGTGGTCCAGTGCTAGGGCTGAGGCTGTAGACCACCAGCACTATCCCCTGGTGCTCGGGGCATGCCTGGAGGTGTTCGGGCCGCCTGGTGCCCCAGTCTCATCCCTGCACAGTCTCTCTGGCTCTCAATTCCCCTTGTCGTGCCAACTGGGCAGTAGGGAGCAGGAGCAAGGTAAGGAGTTCAGCTGCTGAGTGAACATCCTGGTTAGGTTAATCATCAATGCCTCCAGCTCTTCTCTTTATCTCCATCCCCCCATCACAACTTTTCAGCTGGGAACTGATTGAGTAACCCCCTCAACTCCCTGGTGTTACCCTGCTGGGGCCAGGCCTGAAAGAGCCTGACTCCCAGAGAACTATGCTTCAGTCTCTTGGCTGAGTTCCGGGATGGCCACTCGCCTGCCCCTTGCCTCTGCACGTGGTCTGCTGGTGTGCCCCGGCAGCGGAGAACTCTGAGAGCCTTTCCAGGGTCATGGAACAGCGCCCAGGGCCGGCTGGGCCAAGAGGGACAGAATACGACGGTCCGAACGCCTCCCTACCCTCCCAGTGACAGGTCCACCGCCGGCCTCCCTCCCAGGACCCCAGACCCCAGTGCTCCAGAGCTCCAGCTGCAGCAAAGGCAAGGCTCCCTTTGGCGGGGCCTGCTCCCGTGGGCGGGACCTTTCTGGTGGGCGGGGCCTCGTCGGTAGACTGGTATGCCCCTGTGGGCGGGGCCTTCCCGGTGGGCGGGGCCCCGATGCCGTGGGCAGGCCTTTCTCGGTGGGCGGGGTTACCGGTCCTGAGAGGCTGCACCGTTCCCAGAGCTGGCGTGCCCAGCGCCAGAGCCGAGACTGGCAGCCTCTGTGCCATGGCCGGGACTTCACGCCGCACCGCGAGCCGACGGCTGCAGCTACCCCTGCTATGCCTCCTCCTCCAGGGTGCCACCGCCATCCTCTTCGCGGTCTTTGTTCGCTACGACCACGAAACCGACTCTGCCCTCTGGCACTGGGGCAACCACAGCAGTGCGGACAATGAATTTTACTTTTCGCTACCCAAGTGAGTGGGGGCGATGGCGGTGCGGGGAGCAAAGATACAGAGCCCCTCGTGCCTCCGGAAGGGGCCCTTGGATGCCCCAATCGAGGTGGGCAACCTGTTGCGTGCAAGATACTCTTCTTTTATTTATTTTATTTTTTTTTTTTGCCTTTTTGGGTCACACCCGGCGATGCTCAGGGGTTACTCCTGGCTCTGCACTCAGGAATCACTCCTAGCGGTGCTCGGGGGACCATATGGGATGCCGGGGATCGAACCCGGGCCCGCATGGGCTGGCTGCGTGCAAAGGCAAACGCCCTCCCCGCTGGGCTATCGGTCCGGCCCGAGACTCTTATTCTAAAGGAAGATGTTCTGGTTATAATGACACCCTTTCTGCCCAGTTGCAGATAGAACGCTGAGGCGGGACAACCAGGAGCTTATTTAGTTCATGAGGGGCCACGGTTGGGAAACTGAGGCTCAGAGAGGTGAGAGGATTGGTTTCAATCAGGTTGTCTAAACAGAGCGGGCAGGATTTTTTTTTTGGTTTTGTTTTGGCTTCTTTGATCACATCCCGTGGTGCTCAGGGGTTGCTTCTGGCTCTGCACTCAGGAATTACTCCAGGCAGTGCTCTGGGGACCATATGGAATGCCGGGGTTTGAACCTGGCTCGGCTGCATGCAAGGCAAACGCCCTACCAGCTGTGCTATCGCTCCAGCTCTGAGAGTTGGGTTTTTTGGGGGGGGACTTATTTCTGGTGGGACTTGGGGACCATACAGTGTGCCGAGGATGGAACTCAGTTCAGCCTGGGGTGCTAGGCAGGCACCCTACCCACTGTAGTGTCTCTCTGCCCCTAGAGAGCTGGAATTTGAACCAGATCCGGAGCCCCAGTGCTAACCCACCCATGTGGACCTTCCCACTGTCCGAGTGGGTTCTGCTGGACTGTGCCTCTCTTCTCTCCCCTCCGCCTGCCTCAGGAAGTGCCTCCTTCTGTGCCAGAGGGGGCAGCCAGAGGGGACCAGGCACAGGCTGAAGGCTCTCAGGACTGGTGGGGTGCACAGTCTCTGCCAGGCTCCCCCAAGCTGCTCCCGAAGCAGAGGAGGCACAATACATGCTCCCTCCTGAGGCACAGCCAGAGTCAGGAAGGACGGTCCAGGGCAG
>JAJIBD010018634.1:0-11917 GCA_021461705.1 Cryptotis parvus | reverse complement strand
GCAGGGCAGCAGGCGGCAGGTCCCGGTCTCCCCTGGGCTCTCAGAAGGCATCAGCTGACTTTGGTTTTGACCCATGACTGCCTACCACCAGAGCCCGGATGTGGGTGTCTGAAAACTCCTGTGTGTTCTGGGGGTCGGGGGTGGAAGGACCTGAGTGGTACCGCCTGGGATCTTCTGCTACTTGGGGAAATAACGCTTACTCACATAAGCGCTACTTACTCACGCTGTCCCAGCATCCGGTCACCCACAGCCCAGGCTTGGACCTGTCCTAGTAAGGAAACATAGTGTCCCACCAGACAGACAGAAGGCCCCTGCCGGGAGTTTTAAGGCGGGGCAGGCTCTGTTGTTTCTTTATTTAAGCTTTATTTTTATTTATTTTATTTATTTTATTTATTTATTTTTGCTTCAACCCCAGCAATGCTCAGGGGTTGGTCCTGGCTCTGCACTCAGGAATTACTCCTGGCGGTGCTCAGGGACCATATAGGATATGAGAATCTAACCGGTCGGCCACATGCAAGGCAAACCACCCTCCTGGCTGTACTATCCGCTCAGGCTACGAGCAGGCTCTGACGATAATTCTCAGAGCACCCCCACTCCCCGAGGTCTGACCTCCTGCCCTGCAGGAAAAGAAAACCACAGGTCAAACCCACAGGCAGCCCCTTAGCTCCCAGGAAAACTGGGGCGCTCCTCCGAGCTGCTCAGAAACAACTCTCCAGAGAAGGATGGGCTGCAGGAGTGCAGACCCTCACAGCAGCAAACACTCCACGCTGATGGGGGGTCCGTCTCCGAACCCCAAAAAGACTCAGTTCATTTTGAGTGAGCAGCAAGTGGGGAGGGACATGCGCCATCACAAAGCAGCAACAGTCGCGGGAGAGGTGGGGCTGGGCGGCCAGAACCCAGACCCGCCCAGCATTTTGAACATTAGGTCTGTGTAGGGGTGCGGGGAGGGGGCCACACGCTTGAAGGGGGGCGAGGAGAGGGGCTCCAAGGCACTCTGGAAGCTGGAGGACCCGGACAGCGGGTTCTCTGAGGGTCGTCCAGCTCCATCACGCACCTCCAGGGAAGTCAACACCTGTCCCACACTTCCCACCCTCCGAAACAGGCCCCCAGGGGGCTCGGACAGTGCTCCCCCAGCTCCCTGCAGGGGTCCCCAGAGTCCCTCAGCACCTCCCTCACCCCTACCCCCTGCAGGAAAGGTCTGGGGGCTCCCCCTGCTCTGCCCAGCCTCCTCTTTCCCGGGCCCAGAGCCCCACCACTCAGGCACCCCAGGCAGGGCCCTTTCGGGCCCACATGGGACTAGTTAATGCCCTCCCTGTGGGCCAACAATGTTTCTAGGGTCTGTAGACCCAACAAGTCAGATATGCCCAGCCCAGGACAGGCCTTTCCCTTGGTCCTCTGGCCCTTGGTCAACTGATGGCCCACCCACTTTACCAGCCAGAGACAGAGAGAGACTTAGGGTCATGACTCTGCCAAAGCACCTTTTTTTTTTTAATTTCTGGGTCACACCTGGAGATGCTCAGGGGTTACTCCTGGCTCTTTGCTCAGGGAATTACTCCTGGGCGGTGATCATGGGACCATATGGGATGCCAGGGATCAAACCTAGGTTGGCCATGTGCAAGGCAAACGCCTTCCATGCTATGCTATCAGTCCGGCCCCCTGTTTGTTTTGGGCCATACCTGCGATGCTCAAGGCTTACTCCTGGGTCTGCACTCCAGGGGACCATAGCGGAGACGCAGGGATGGAACCCTAGTTGGCTATGTACCGAGCAAGTGCCCTAGCCGCTATCTCTCTGACCCACCCAAGCTCTCCTTATCCTGACGCTCAGCTGCTGTCCAGCAGCGGGCTGGGTCCACCCTTCCCAACTGGCCCCTCAGTAGAGACAGTATCCAGTCATCCCCACCCCACCCCAGAACTCAGGACTGGGCAAGGACCCAAAGCAACTGGGGTGAATGTTGTTGGAAGAATGGAGGTGGAGGGGTGGGGTGGGGGCCAGGTCTGAACCCTTGCAGCTCAACCCAGTAGTTCTTCCTAAACGGTCTCACACTCGGAGAACAGGCTTCGTCCTAGCCACCAAGCCCTCTCTTCCAGGAAGTCCACCCAGACTTCTTCCCCTGGTCATTTCCCTCTGGAGACAAGGAGAAGAGTCAATCCTCACAGCAGGCAGAACCGGTTCGAGTCTGTATCAGCAGTACAGAGAGAGGGTCACTCACCAGCCCCAACTGGGGGGGCCGTGTGCTTAAGTGAAGTCTGGAGAGAACTGAGCACCTGATAAAGATGACGAAGATCTCTGGATCTCCTTGCCAATCTCCCCCAAGCACCCCCACCCCGCAAGTCCCAGGGGCTAAACGGGATCAGAGAAGCCCAAGACCCTTATCTTCCCAGCCCCCTCTGGCCTCTCTGCTTGCACCCACAGGGACCCAGTAGCTGCCCAGCAAAAGGCTGTCTTCCACCCGGAAGGAGGTCTGGGAGGAACCAGGTCAGAGCCCCTCTCTCCATCCAGGCCTCCAGGAGACCGGGAGGGCGTAGTGCCGGAGGGGAGCCTGGGAGGGGGATGGGAGAAGAGAAAGCTAGAGCTTAACCCCCAGCGCCTTAAAACCAGGAGTCCAGTTTTTCAAGGCGCCAGTGGGAGGCCGGCCCCTCCTCCTGTCCCCGGGTAGAAGTGGCGGGTGAGGACAGACACCCCCCTTCCAGACTCGCGCGGATCCTCCAGAATCCGCCTCCCCACCCCCTGGTCGGAAGGCCAGAGCTCCCCCAAATTCCTGCCCGGCCCGTGGGCTGGTGCACACACACCGCACACACAGAACACACACGCACCCATACGCGCGCTGCCCGCCGGCATCCCGCACACACCTGCACACGCGCGCCCGCACACGCCTTCCCCTGCGCAGCGCCTCCTACCTGCAGCGGGGCGGCTCGGGCCGGAGTCCGGGTGCGAGGGCAGCGCCGACCCCCGACCAGCACGGCGCAGCACCGCCTCGGACGGGGGGCTGCGGCTGGGGCTGGTCCCTGCGGGCCGGGGGGCGGGGGGCTCAGCTGCGACTCGCCGGCAGCGCCCCCCCCCCGCCACACCCGCCCATTCGGGGACAGAGGCGGGGTCTCCGCGGGGTGGGCGGGCCGGCTGGGTCGCGCATGCGAACTGGGCCCGCGGGGTGGCGCTGCATGCGAGAATGGGGCTCCCCGGATCCCGAGGAGCTGTAGATGGGCCTTTGGAGGGGTCCAGCGGCCCGGCCGGATGTCTCTGAGCTCCATCATGCCCATGCTGGGCAGCGATCGCTCCCGCCCCCGCCTCTGTCCGCTGGGTAGCATCTCCGGGTGGACCCCCAAGCCGGGGTCCGTTTTCCCGGGGTCCCTGCAAGACTGCGCCCCGCAGCAGCCATGCAGGGCAGAGGCGGGGAAAGAAAGCCAGAGGCCAGCGCCCAGTCCCCGCACGGTGGCCTCGACCCTCGCCATCCGCGAAAGTCTAAGGAGGAGGGAGCCTGGCCAGGGCAAAGCCGTAGTTCTTGGTCACGCAAACCGGCCCAGGCCTGGCCAGCCGCGACGTTACCGCCCAGGCGGGGTTCGCTGCGGGAGACGGTGGGAAAGTGTTTAATCCTGGCACACAGTATGTGGCGTTGACTGATCCTAGCCCACAGTAGGGGCGCAGGGCAGGGTGTGGCGACCTGTCCGGCTTTGGGGCAACAGGGCAGAGGTCAGCAGGCCTGCCCAGATCCCTTGGGCACGTTGTCTCTGACTCAGACCAGGCTGGGCCCCTACCTGGAGCCTGCACAGCCTCTGTGCCAAGCAGGACCCCATCCCCCATGTTCTTCTGCGGGTGGCAGCTTGTGGAGTCTCCAGCCTTAACAGGAAGACAGGGCGCCTGCACAGGCCCCCAAAGTTGGGCACATGCTTTGCACTGGGGATTCTCAGGTTGGGTTCCCAGCACCCCCAGACCACATGGACCCTTGAGTACCACTGAGAACACTGCCCACTCCCAAAAAAAGCCAATCAGAAAAACAATAGGAAAACTGGAGAGGTCTGGTAGATGGGGGCTTGATGCTGGGCCCTGCGGAGCTGGTGCAGTGGTCACTGCGCGGCTTGGGTGCCCTAGATGCTCCTGAGAGTTGCTGGGAGTGACCCAGGCCCCCTGAACACTACTTGGGAGGTGCCCATACTCTGCACCCCCTGAAAAATGAGGCTTTGCGCAAGAGAGCCTGGTTGGCCACCTGAGCACAGAGCATGGAGCAGCACCCCACGCCCTCACGGAGAAGGAAGAAGGAAATGGGTCGCCTGGTGCCACCATCCACCGAGCAATGTCTGGGACGGCCTCTGCCTCTCGCCACCTTACCCCAGACACGCCCCCAGCCCCCTCTCACCTGCTCCCACCTGACCCCAGGCCCTCCTGTCCCCACCTGACCCCAGGCCCGTCTGTCCCCACCTGACCCCAGGCCCGCCTGTCCCCCCTGACCCCAGGCCCACCTGTCCCCAGGCCCGCCTGTCCCCACCTGACCCCAGGCCCTCCTGTCCCCCCGACCCCAGGCCCTCCTGTCCCCCCTGACCCCAGGCCCACCTGTCCCCAGGCCCGCCTGTCCCCACCTGACCCCAGGCCCTCCTGTCCCCCCTGACCCCAGGCCCACCTGTCCCCAGGCCCGCCTGTCCCCACCTGACCCCAGGCCCGCCTGTCCCCACCTGACCCCAGGCCCTCCTGTCCCCACCTGACCCCAGGCCCGCCTGTCCCCATCTTCAGGCTCTCTTGCGTCCCTCAGCCCAAACTCTCCCACTCTCTGTTCCTCTGCACTCATACCTGGTTCAAGCTGACCAGCCACTCTTCTGGAACCTTCTTCCTTCTTCACCAAGCCTGTCCTGTCCTTGTAGATAGGCCTTTCCTCTTTATCATTTTTTTTTAATTTTTTTATTTTTAAAATTACAAAGATATACAATTAAAAAGTTCATATTTGGGTTTTGGTCATACAGTGTTCCAGCACCCATCCCGCCACCAGTGCCCATCTCCCACCACCAACGTCCCGGTTCCCTCCCCCTCCCCCATCCCTCCTCCATGGCAGGTTCTTGATTTCTTTCCATTTCTCTCTCTTTCTCTTTTCCTTCCCCTCCAGACTATGGATTACAGAACACATTTTTTCCCCTTTTTGGGTCATACCTGGCAATGCTCAGGGGTTACTCCTGGATCTACACTCAGGAATTACTCTTGGCGATGCTCAGGGGACCATATGGGATCCCGGGGATCAAATCCGGGTCAGCGCGTGCAAGGCAAACACTCTCCCAGCTATCGCTCCTGCCCCACTGGGTCCTCCTCTTTGTCAACTGAAGTCCCCATCTCTGTGAAGCAAATCCAAAACTTAGTAAAGTTTAAAAGAGTTTACTCATAGTCAAACCGAGGTATCAGTGCCTTGCACATGGCTCACAGAGTTTGATCCCTGGTACATTATATGGCCCCCTGAGGCATCAGGAGTGATCCCTGAGCATAGAGCCAGGAGTTAGTCCTGCGCACAGCTAGGTGTAGCACCAGAACCAAACCAAAAACAAAGAAAACAAGTGAAGTATCAGGGCAAGAAGAAAAGACTGCAAATGAGCCATCCCTCAGGGCTTTAGCCTTTTTTAAAAATATAAATTAGATATAGAAGGAAAAGGACAGTTTTCTGTAAGAAGGACTACTAGGCTGACCCAGGCTCCTGACCCAGCATGACATAGTCCAGGAACCACAGGGGCCACCAGGAAATACAGTCAGGAAGTAGTGAACAGTTCAGGGAAGGGAGGAAGAAGGAAGGAAGGAAGGAAGGAAGGAAGGGAAGGAAGGAAGGAAGGAAGGAAGGAAGGAAGGAAGGAAGGAAGGAAGGAAGGAAGGAAGGAAGGAAGGAAGGAAGGAAGGAAGGAAGGAAGGAAGGGAAGGAAGGAAGGAAGGAAGGAAGGAAGGGAAGGAAAGAAATGAAAGGAAGAGAGAAAGAAAGAAAGAGAGAGAAAGGAAAGAAAGGAAAGAAAGAAAGAAAGAAAGAAAGAAAGAAAGAAAGAAAGAAAGAAAGAAACAAAGAAACAAAGAAACAAAGAAAGAGAGAGAGAAAGAAAGGAAAGAAAGGAAGGAAGGAAGAAGGAAGGAAGAAGGAAAGGAAGGAAGGAAAGAAGAAAGGAAGAAAGAAAAAGAGAAAGAAAGGAAAGAAAGAGAGAAAGAAAGGAAAGAAACAAACAAACAAACAAAGAAACAAACAAAGAAAGAGAAAGAAAAAAAGGAAAAGAAAGCCATCTACTTTTTATTTATTTATTTATTTATTTTTGCTTTTTGGGTCACACCTGGCGACATTCAGGGGGTTACTCCTGGGTCTTCGCTCAGGAATTACTTCTGGCTGTGCTCAGGGGACCATATGGGATGCTGGGGATCAAACCCAAATTGGCCGCGTGCGAGGCAAACACCCTCCCCACTGGACTATCACTTCGACCCCATCTAGTTAAATTTTAATATTTGCTGTTAATGTCGTTGTTTCTAACACACTTGGTTAACTGATAACAATTAACTGAGATGCTTGTCTCTTTAAAGATATTTTTCTTTCTGAGTCACACCCAACGATGTTCAGGGGTTTCTCCCGGCTCTGCACTCAGGAATTATTCCTGGCTTTGCTCGGTGCTTGGGGAACCATATGAAATGCTGGAGATGGAACCCAGGTCGGCGCGTGGAAGGCAAGTGCCCTACCCGCTGTGCTACTGCTCCCGCACCAAAGATATGCATTTTTGTTTCTCTGGCAGTGCTCTAGCCGATGAGCTCTGCTCAATGTACCAAGCCTGGGGGACACGGTCCTGCTTTTGGTGTGTGGGGGGGGGGGAGGTTGGTTCCCAGACAAGGCTGTAAAATTCCCAACAAGCTGAGGGGTGGGTGGGGCTCTGTCATGCTTGGCTGGGACTTTGCTGGTCAATTTTCACAGGCTGAGTCATCCCAGGGTGCCCCCCAGGCCTGATGCCTGGTATTTTCCCCAGTTAAATGTCCCCAACACCCTCTGCAGAAACCCTCATTAGCCTCATTTTGCAGATGGCAGGCAGCCTCGAGATGCGCGTACCCTCGCAATTAGGACTAGGCAGAGCTAGGATGGCACCGAACTTACCTGCTCCTGTTCCTGGGTCTGCCTCCTCCCTTTCCCTTTCCCTGTGTTAGTCATTAACGTTTTGTTGAGGTCCTGTTGTGGCTCCTTTGCTCTGAGGCTAATAGCAGCTCCATTCTCAGTTTCCTTCCCTTCAGGATGCCCAAGAGAGTCCAGCAGGTAAAGCGTGGGGAGGAGGGTCCCGCGGCTTGGCAGGAAGCAACTCTGCTGACTGAGTGAACACCGTGTCCCTGTCCTTCATCCTCCTGCTCCCTGAGTGACCACCGTGTCCTGGGTCCTTCATCCTCCTGCTCCCTGAGTGACCACCGTGTCCCCGTCCTTCATCCTCCTGCTCCCTGAGTGACCACCGTGTCCCGGGTCCTTCATCTTCCTGCTGCCTGAGTGACCACCGTGTCCGGGGGTCCTTCATCCTCCTGCTGCCTGAGTGAACACCGTGTTCGGATCCTTCATCCTCCCTGCTCCCTGAGTGTCCACCATGTCCCGGGACCCTCATCCTCCTGCTGCCTGAGTGACCACCATGTCCCGGGTCCTTCATCCTCCTGCTCCCTGAGTGACCACCGTGTCCCGGGTCCTTCATCCTCCTGCTCCCTGAGTGACCACCATGTCCCGAGTCCTTCATCCTCCTGCTCCATGAGTGACCACCGTGTCCCGGGTCCTTCATCCTCCTGCTCCCTGAGTGACCACCGTGTCCCGGGTCCTTCATCCTCCTGCTCCCTGAGTGAACATCGTGTCCCGGGTCCTTCATCCTCCTGCTCCCTGAGTGACCACCGTGTCCCGGGTCCTTCATCCTCCTGCTGCCTGAGTGACCACCGTGTCCCGGGTCCCTCATCCTCCTGCCGCCTGAGTGACCACCGTGTCCCGGGTCCTTCATCCTCCTGCTCCCTGAGTGACCACCGTGTCCCGGGTCTTTCATCCTCCTGCTCCCTGAATGACCACCCTGTCCCGGGTCCTTCATCCTCCTGCTTCCTGAGTGATCACCGTGTCCCTGGTCCTTCATCCTCCCGCTCCCTGAGTGACCACCATTCCCGGGGTCCATCATCCTCTGGTCACCTCCTCCCTTTTCTCCTCACATTCCTTCCACCTCTGGCACTTCTTAACTATCAGCTGCTTGCTATAACTCATTTCTTCACAGACCATCCCTTTCCACTCTACTTGGGAGGGTCTTTTGTTAACCAGAGCGAAGTCACGTCCCTCTTCCTGCAGGACTCCAGACACCCTACCCCACCAAAGCCATGGAGTCCCCAAGTCCTGGGCCAGGAAAACCCTCTATCTTCACTGCTCCTGTACCGAAGAAGGGGCTGATGCTTCAGGCAGCTTCAGGAAGTCAAAAATTGTGACACCAGAGGAACGACTGTATTAGGTTCAGAACACCCTGAAATAGGCGATTCCTGTTCCTACACCAGCCAATGTTGTACAGGCAGAAACAGGAATCTAATCATTCTTTCTTGTTTTTCTTTTAAATAGCTGAGAGGCTGGATGATAGCACAGTGGGGAGGGCGTTTGTCTTGCAGGCAGCAGACCTGGGTTCAATCCCGGCATCCCATATAGTCCCCTGAGCACCGCCAGGAGTAATTCCTGAGTGTAGGGTCTGGAGTAACCCCTGAGCTTGCTGGCTGTGACCCAAAAAGCAAAAAGTAAACAAGCCTGGCAAGCTGCTTGTGTCGTATTTGATATGCCAAATACCAGTAACATTTATATTAGGTCAGTCACATGACGTAATATAATGGTTTGAGTATGTTCCTGGAGCAAGCGGATGCCTTTGGGTTCTACTAGCATGAGACAGGACGTATGGAGATATTACTGGTGCCCGCTCTAGCAAATAGATGATCAACGGGAAGATAGTGATAGTGATAGTGAAACAAACAAATAAATGAATAAATAGGCGGTGAGTTTGGAGACTAATAGAATGGGCCTTTTGGGGCGAAGCAATAGCACAGCGGGGAGGGACAATTACCTTGTGCGCAGCCAACTGGGGTTGGATCCCCGGCATCCCATATGGTCCCCCAAGCATTGCCAGGAGTAATTCCTGAGCTCAGAGCCAGGAGTAACCCCTGAGCATTGTCAGGGTAATGGGTGTTTTGGCCCAAAAAGCCAAAACAAAACAAAACAAAGATAAAAACAAACCAACAAAACCCAAAAAGAATGGTAAGGGGTTGACCTGGTATCCCTCAGACCTCAGGGGCGGCAGCTCATCAGCCTAAGAGCTCATGGGGGTTTTGTGAAGATTTAGGTACTCTGGGGAGTCAGAGTCCTCACACACTTTTGACCAAGGGTATTGGTGGGATTCATTAGGGGTCTTAGCCTTTCTGGCACCCATCTCTGACTGAGAATGGAGGGAACTCACAGCCCAGCCCTGTTCAGGAGGTGAAGGGTTCAGGGGTCAGCCTGGATCAGCGGGTGGCTGGGCCACGGAGTGGCTGTGATGAAGAGGGGCGAAGTGAGAGGGAACTGCTGGGGCCGATGGTCTAGAATATTCCAGATGGTTCAGGGCTCTCCTCCTCTGCTTGCTGGGGAGTGTTGGGTCAGCCCAGGGGCTTAGGGCAGAAGGAAACCTTGAATACTGCATATGTAGCTCATAACACCCCCCTGGGGATTTCTTAGAATGACCCCCTCCACCACGCATGCACACCTGAAGGCGCTGGGCCAGGCAACCCTTATGATGCTGAAACAGGGCCTGTCTCTGCTCTAACCATGCATTCCTCCCCCACCCCAGACATCCTTCACAGCCCTATAAATCCACCCTAGGACACAGGCTGGGCGCGACGCCACAGGCTTCTTTAGGGCCTGTGGACTTTGCCCAGGAGCGCTTTCAATAAACCCGGTCCCACCTGACTCTAGATTTGGTCTGTTTCTACCTTTCCTCAAGTTTGTTCTTGAACCTTTCAGGGAGCTGCGGGGTTGAGGGGAAGCATGCGGGACCCCGACAGCTTTGCTGCCATGTGAGGGCCCTCCAGATACAAGTGCTCTTTGGGATGCGCCAGTCGAGGGAGACCCCCAGATGCCGCGTGATAAGCCCTCCCCGGCACTGCAGCCCCTCAAGGACCAGGCCTGAAGCCACCCTCCTCTGTACTCTCCATGGCCTGTCAGGAGCCCGTGACTGACCTCGCACCCCGTGTCCCTGCAGGTCCTACCCCTTAGATTATCTCCAGCTCCAGCAGCCAAATGGGGGCTCAAATAAAGCCACACTCATCATTCTCTTGCTTCGAACTCTCCAAGCAGGACTCCACAGGGTAACACGCTCTGGAAACAGGCGTCCTAGCTGCATTCACATAGCCTGCAGGAAGCTGCGCTCCTGTGGGGAAAATACAGTCCCAGGCCCAGTGACACTGCCAAGGCAGGGGACATTCAAGATGGAGCCCAGCTCTGGTGAATTGTGTTGCAGGATTTTGTCCCAGCCAGAGGGAAAAGCCAAACACACAGTGAACTCGAGAAGCGGCATTTATTCAGGACTAGAGGGACCTAAAGGAGCTCGCTCTACAAAGACTACACCTTACCCTCCCTCCCTCCCTCCCTTCCTTCCCTACTTTCCTTCCTTTTCCCTTCCTTCTCTCCTTCTTTACTTCCCTCCTTCCTTCTTTCCTTCCCTCCATCCTTCCTTCCCTCCTTCCTTCCTTCCTTCCTTCCTTCCTTCCTTCCTTCCTTCCTTCCTTCCTTCCTTCCTTCCTTCCTTCTTTCTTTCTTTCTTTCCATTTTTTGGGCCACACTGGCTGTGCTCAGAGATCACTCCTGGTGAGCTTGGGGACTCATCTGTGGTGTTGGGGATCAAACCCAAGTTACATGCAAGACAAGCATCTTAGTTGCTGCTCTCTCTTTCTCTCTCTCTCTCTCTCTCTCTCTCTCTCTCTCTCCCTCCCTCCCTCCCACTCTTATTTATTTGGTTTTGGGGTCATATCCGGTGGTTCTCAGGGGGTTACTCCTGGCTCTGCACTCAGGAATTACTCCTTGTGGTACTTGGGGACCATATGGGATGCTGGGGATCAAACCCGGATCAGCCATGTGCAAGATAAAAGCCCTCCTCCCTGTGCTATCATTCCAGCCTATCTCTGGTCCTTTCCCCCTTTTTCATCCCCCCTTCCCTAGCCTGTGTTGTTGCCATGAGCGGGCTGGGGTGGGCTGGCATATTCTAGGGGCTACCCATGTTTAGGTGGGGTTGCCTTTGGTTATCGTGCTCACATTCTGCCAGAGGAAAATGTGAGTAGACGTATAAAGAATACATTTATAATAAAGTGAATAATAAATATTCTGAATAACGTAATTCAGAATTATATAATTATTCTGGATAATACTGAATTAGGTATTATAAAATGGTGAGAGAGAGAGAGAGAGAGAGAGAGAGAGAGAGAGAGAGAGAGAGAGAGAAGGAAAGTGCCACCGTAGAGACAGGCTGGGTGCGGAGTGACAGAGAAACTGGGGCCATAGGTGATGGGAAATGGGCACTGGTGGAGGGGGGTGGGTGTTGGAACACTGTGTGACAGAAACCTGACACGGACAGCTCCGTAACTGTGTATCTCACAATGATCCAATTAAAAAAATAATGAAATAAAATAAAAAAGGCAGTTCCCGTCTGAGGCTGCTGTGATCATGCATGGACACTCACCTTACAAGCAGTTCAACCCAGGTGCCTGGCGCCCCACCACGCCCTGCCAGGAGCGATCCCTGAGAGTAAGTCCTGAACACTGCCTGATGTGACCCCGTGTTCTCCCCACCCCACAAGGAAAGAAGGAGAAAGAAAGCAGATGCCTTATGGTAAAGGAACATCCTCTTCTACAGGGCCACCACTCCTTTGAAGAGTCACCTCTTCTGGGTATGACCCACATAATGTTTGTCAAAGGAGTTGT